>OV656873.1:99702313-99982738 GCA_927399465.1 Sarcophaga caerulescens | reverse complement strand
GTATATACATTAAATTAAAGATATTCAAATAGTTTTAACTAATAAAATAAAAATATTTCACTAGCTCTGCCAAATTCTTAAAAAAATTTAAAATAAAGGCCTGGAAAAATAATAGGGACACATATATTTTTCAATATATTCTTATATTATTAATTATTTTTCCATAAATATTACAAGATATATACATTAAATTAAAGGTATTCAAATAGTTTAACTAATAAAATAAAAATATTTCACTAGCTCTGCCAAATTCTTAAAAAAAAAATTAAAATAAAGGCATGGAAAAATAATTGGGACACTTAAGTTTTTCAATATATTCTTATATTTTTAATTATTTTTCCATAAATATTACAAGATATATACATTAAATTAAAGGTATTCAAATAGTTTAACTAATAAAATAAAAATATTTCACTAGCTCTGCCAAATTCTTAAAAAAAAATTTAAAATAAAGGCCTGGAAAAATAATAGGGACACTTAAGTTTTTCAATATATTCTTATATTTTTAATTATTTTTTCCATAAATATTACAAGGTATATAAATTAAATTAAATGTATTCAAATAGTTTAACTAATAAAATAAAAATATTTCACTAGCTCTGCCAAATTCTTAAAAAAAAATTAAATTAAAGGCCTGGAAAAATAATAGGGACACTTAAGTTTTTTAATATATTCTTATATTTTTAATTATTCTTCCATAAATATTACAAGGTATATATATTAAATTAAAGGTATTCAACTAGTTCAACTAATAAAATAAAAATATTTCACTAGCTCTGCCAAATTCTTAAAAAAAATGTAAAATAAAGGCCTGGAAAAATAATAGGGACACTTAAGTTTTTCAATATATTCTTATATTTTTAATTATATTTCCATATATATTACAAGGTATATACATTAAATTAAATGTATTCAAATAGTTTAACTAATAAAATAAAAATATTTCACTAGCTCTGCCAAATTCTTTAAAAAAATGTAAAATAAAGGCCTGGAAAAATAATAGGGACACTTAAGTTTTTCAATATATTCTTATATTTTTAATTATTTTTCCAAAAATATTACAAGGTATATACATTAAATTAAATGTATTCAAATAGTTTAACTAATAAAATAAAAACATTTCACTAGCTCTGCCAAATTCTTAAAAAAAATGTAAAATAAAGGTCTGGAAAAATAATAGGGACACTTAAGTTTTTCAATATATTCTTATATTTTTAATTATTCTTCCATAAATATTACAAGGTATATATATTAAATTAAAGGTATTCAACTAGTTCAACTAATAAAATAAAAATATTTCACTAGCTCTGCCAAATTCTTAAAAAAAATGTAAAATAAAGGCCTGGAAAAATAATAGGGACACTTAAGTTTTTCAATATATTCTTATATTTTTAATTATATTTCCATATATATTACAAGGTATATACATTAAATTAAATGTATTCAAATAGTTTAACTAATAAAATAAAAATATTTCACTAGCTCTGCCAAATTCTTTAAAAAAAATGTAAAATAAAGGCCTGGAAAAATAATAGGGACACTTAAGTTTTTCAATATATTCTTATATTTTTAATTATTTTTCCAAAAATATTACAAGGTATATACATTAAATTAAATGTATTCAAATAGTTTAACTAATAAAATAAAAACATTTCACTAGCTCTGCCAAATTCTTAAAAAAAAATGTAAAATAAAGGTCTGGAAAAATAATAGGGACACTTAAGTTTTTCAATATATTCTTATATTTTTAATTATTTTTCCATAAATATTACAAGGTATATACATTAAATTAAAGGTATTCAAATAGTTTAAATAATAAAATAAAAATATTTGACTAGCTCTGCCAAATTCTTAAAAAAATGTAAAATAAAGGCCTGGAAAAATAATAGGGACACATAAGTTTTTCAATATATTCTTATATTTTTAATAATTTTTCCATATATATTACAAGGTATATACATTAAATTAAATGTATTCAAATAGTTTAACTAATAAAATAAAAATATTTCACTAGCTCTGCCAAATTCTTAAAAAAAATTTAAATTAAAGGCCTGGAAAAATAATAGGGACACTTAAGTTTTTTAATATATTCTAATATTTTTAATTATTTTTCCATAAATGTTACAAGGTATATACATTAAATAAAAGGTATTCAAATAGTTTAACTAATAAATAAAAATATTTAACTAGCTCTGCCAAATTCTTAAAAAAAATTTAAAATAAAGGCCTGGAAAAATAATAGGGACACTTAAATTTTTCAATATATTCTTATATTTTTAATTATTTTTTCCATAAATATTACAAGGTATATACATTAAATTAAATGTATTCAAATAGTTTAACTAATAAAATAAAAATATTTCACTAGCTCTGCCAAATTCTTAAAAAAAATTTAAATTAAAGGCCTGGAAAAATAATAGGGACACTTAAGTTTTTTAATATATTCTTATATTTTTAATTATTTTTCCATAAATATTACAAGGTATATACATTAAATAAAAGGTATTCAAATAGTTTAACTAATAAAATAAAAATATTTCACTAGCTCTGCCAAATTCTTAAAAAAAAATGTAAAATAAAGGCCTGGAAAAATAATAGGGACACTTAAATTTTTCAATATATTCTTATATTTTTAATTATTTTTCCATAAATATTACAAGGTATATACATTAAATTAAAGGTATTCAAATAGTTTAACTAATAAAATAAAAATATTTAACTAACTCTGCCAAATTCTTAAAAAAAATTTAAAATAAAGGCCTGGAAAAATAATAGGGACACTTAAATTTTTCAATATATTCTTATATTTTTAATTATTTTTTCCATAAATATTACAAGGTATATACATTAAATTAAATGTATTCAAATAGTTTAACTAATAAAATAAAAATATTTCACTAGCTCTGCCAAATTCTTAAAAAAAATTTAAATTAAAGGCCTGGAAAAATAATAGGGACACTTAAGTTTTTTAATATATTCTTATATTTTTAATTATTTTTCCATAAATATTACAAGGTATATACATTAAATAAAAGGTATTCAAATAGTTTAACTAATAAAATAAAAATATTTCACTAGCTCTGCCAAATTCTTAAAAAAAATGTAAAATAAAGGCCTGGAAAAATAATAGGGACACTTAAATTTTTCAATATATTCTTATATTTTTAATTATTTTCATAAATATTACAAGGTATATACATTAAATTAAAGGTATTCAAATAGTTTAACTAATAAAATAATAATATTTCACTAGCTCTGCCAAATTCTTAAATAAAATGTAAAATATAGGCCTGGAAAAATAATAGGTACACTTAAGTTTTTCAATATATTCTTATATTTTTAATTATTTTTCCATAAATATTACAAGGTATATACATTAAATTAAAGGTATTCAAATAGTTTAACTAATAAAATAAAAATATTTCACTAGCTCTGCCAAATTCTTAAAAAAAATGTAAAATAAAGACCTGGAAAAATAATAGGGATACTTAAGTTTTTCAATATATTCTTATATTTTTAATTATTTTTCCATAAATATTACAAGGTATATACATTAAATTAAAGGTATTCAAACAGTTTAACTAATAAAATAAAAATATTTGACTAGCTCTGCCAAATTCTTACAAAAAATGTAAAATAAAGGCCTGGAAAAATAATAGGGACACTTAAGTTTTTCAATATATTCTTATATTTTTAATTATTTTTCCATAAATATTACAAGGTATATACATTAAATTAAAGGTATTCAAATAGTTTAACTAATAAAATAAAAATATTTCACTAGCTCTGCCAAATTCTTAAAAAAAAATTTAAATTAAAGGCCTGGAAAAATAATAGGGACACTTAAGTTTTTCAATATATTCTTATATTTTTAATTATTTTTTCCATAAATATTACAAGGTATATAAATTAAATTAAATGTATTCAAATAGTTTAACTAATAAAATAAAAATATTTCACTAGCTCTGCCAAATTCTTAAAAAAAATTTAAATTAAAGGCCTGGAAAAATAATAGGGACACTTAAGTTTTTTAATATATTCTTATATTTTTAATTATTTTTCCATAAATATTACAAGGTATATATATTAAATTAAAGGTATTCAACTAGTTCAACTAATAAAATAAAAATATTTCACTAGCTCTGCCAAATTCTTAAATAAAATGTAAAATATAGGCCTGGAAAAATAATAGGGACACTTAAGTTTTTCAATATATTCTTATATTTTTAATTATTTTTCCATATATATTACAAGGTATATACATTAAATTAAATGTATTCAAATAGTTTAACTAATAAAACAAAAATATTTCACTAGCTCTGCCACATTCTTTAAAAAAATGTAAAATAAAGGCCTGGAAAAATAATAGGGACACTTAAGTTTTTCAATATATTCTTATATTTTTAATTATTTTTCCAAAAATATTATAAATAAATGTATTCAAATAGTTTAACTAATAAAATAAAAACATTTCACTAGCTCTGCCAAATTCTTAAAAAAAATGTAAAATAAAGGTCTGGAAAAATAATAGGGACACTTAAGTTTTTCAATATATTCTTATATTTTTAATTATTTTTCCATAAATATTACAAGGTATATACATTAAATTAAAGGTATTCAAATAGTTTAAATAATAAAATAAAAATATTTGACTAGCTTTGCCAAATTCTTAAAAAAATGTAAAATAAAGGCCTGGAAAAATAATAGGGACATTTAAGTTTTTCAATATATTCTTATATTTTTAATTATTTTTCCATAAATATTACAAGGTATATACATTAAATTAAAGGTATTCAAATAGGTTAAATAATAAAATAAAAATATTTGACTAGCTCTGCCAAATTCTTAAAAAAAATGTAAAATAAAGGCCTGGAAAAATAATAGGGACACTTAAGTTTTTCAATATATTCTTATATTTTTAATTATTTTTCCATAAATATTACAAGGTATATACATTAAATTAAAGGTATTCAAATAGTTTAAACAATAAAATAAAAACATTTGACTAGCTCTGCCAAATTCTTAAAAAAAATTTAAAATAAAGGCCTGGAAAAATAATAGGGACACTTAAATTGTTCAATATATTCTTATATTTTTAATTATTTTTCCATAAATATTACAAGATATATACATTAAATTAGAGGTATTCAAATAGTTTAACTAATAAAATAAAAATATTTCACTAGCTCTGCCAAATTCTTAAAAAAAATTAAAATAAAGGCCTGGAAAAATAATTGGGACACTTAAGTTTTTCAATATATTCTTATATTTTTAATTATTTTTCCATAAATATTACAAGATATATACATTAAATTAAAGGTATTCAAATAGTTTAACTAATAAAATAAAAATATTTCACTAGCTCTGCCAAATTCTTAAAAAAAATGTAAAATAAAGGCCTGGAAAAATAATAGGGACACTTAAATTGTTCAATATATTCTTATATTTTTTATTATTTTTCCATAAATATTACAAGGTATATACATTAAATTAAAGATATTCAAATAGTTTAACTAATAAAATAAAAATATTTCACTAGCTCTGCCAAATTCTTAAACAAATTTAAAATAAAGACCTGGAAAAATAATAGGGACACATATATTTTTCAATATATTCTTATATTATTAATTATTTTTCCATAAATATTACAAGGTATATACATTAAATTAAAGGTATTCAAATAGTTCAACTAATAAAATAAAGATATTTCACTAGCCCTGCCAAATTCTTAACAAAAATGTAAAATATAGGCCTGGAGAAATAATAGGGACACTTAAGTTTTTCAATATATTCTTATATTTTTAATTATTTTTTCATAAATATTACAAAGTATATACATTAAATTAAAGGTATTCAAATAGTTTAACTAATAAAATAAAAATATTTCACTAGCTCTGCCAAATTCTTAAAAAAAATGTAAAATATAGGCCTGGAAAAATAATAGGGACACTTAAGTTTTTCAATATATTCTTATATTTTTAATCATTTTTCCATAAATATTACCAGGTATATACATTAAATTAAAGGTATTCAAATAGTTTAACTAATAAAATAAAAATATTTCACTAGCTCTCCCAAATTCTTAAAAAAAATGTGAATTGAAGGCCTGGAAAAATAATAGGGACATTTAAGTTTTTCAATATATTCTTATAATTTTAATTATTTTCATAAATATTACAAGGTATATACATTAAATTAAATGTATTCAAATAGTTTAACTAATAAAATAAAAATATTTCACTAGCTCTGCCAAATTCTTAAAAAAAATGTAAAATAAAGGCCTGGAAAAATAATAGGGACGCTTAAGTTCTTCAATATATTCTTATATTTTTAATTATTTTTCCATATATATTACAAGGTATATACATTAAATTAAATGTATTCAAATAGTTTAACTAATAAAATAAAAATATTTACTAGCTCTTCCAAATTCTTAAAAAAAATGTAAAATAAAGGCCTGGAAAAATAATAGGGACACTTAAGTTTTTCAATATATTCTTATATTTTTAATTATTTTTCCCTAAATATTACAAGGTATATGCATTAAATTAAATGTATTCAAATAGTTTAACTAATAAAATAAAAATATTTCACTAGCTCTGCCAAATTCTTAAAAAAAAATGTAAAACAAGGGCCTGGAAAAATAATAGGGACACTTAAGTTTTTCAATATATTCTTATATTTTTAATTATTTTTCCATAAATATTACAAGGTATATACATTAAATTAAAGGTATTCAAATAGTTCAACTAATAAAATAAAAATATTTCACTAGCTCTCCCAAATTCTTAAAAAAAATGTGAATTGAAGGCCTGGAAAAATAATAGGGACACTTAAGTTTTTCAATATATTCTTATAATTTTAATTATTTTCATAAATATTACAAGGTATATACATTAAATTAAATGTATTCAAATAGTTTAACTAATAAAATAAAAATATTTCACTAGCTCTGCCAAATTCTTAAAAAAAATGTAAAATAAAGGCCTGGAAAAATAATAGGGACACTTAAGTTTTTCAATATATTCTTATATTTTTAATTATTTTTCCCTAAATATTACAAGGTATATACATTAAATTAAATGTATTCAAATAGTTTAACTAATAAAATAAAAATATTTCACTAGCTCTGCCAAATTCTTAAAAAAAATGTAAAATAAAGGCCTGGAAAAATAATAGGGACACTAAAGTTTTTTAATATATTCTTATATTTTTAATTATTTTTCCATTAATATTACAAAGTATATACATTAAATTAAATGTATTCAAATAGTTTAACTAATAAAATAAAAATATTTGACTAGCTCTGCCAAATTCTTAAAAAAATGTAAAATAAAAGCCTGGAAAAATAATAGGGACACTAAAGTTTTTTAATATATTCTTATATTTTTAATTATTTTTCAATAAATATTACAAGGTATATACATTAAATAAAAGGTATTCAAATAGTTTAACTAATAAAATAAAAATATTTCACTAGCTCTGCTAAATTCTTAAAAAAATGTAAAATAAAGGCCTGGAAAAATAATAGGGACACTTAAGTTTTTCAATATATTCTTATATTTTTAATTATTTTTCCATAAATATTACAAGGTATATAAATTAAATTAAATGTATTCAAATAGTTTAACTAATAAAATAAAAATATTTGACTAGCTCTGCCAAATTCTTAAAAAAATGTAAAATAAAAGCCTGGAAAAATAATAGGGACACTAAAGTTTTTTAATATATTCTTATATTTTTAATTATTTTTCCATAAATATTACAAAGTATATACATTAAATTAAATGTATTCAAATAGTTTAACTAATAAAATAAAAATATTTGACTAGCTCTGCCAAATTCTTGAAAAAAATGTAAAATAAAGGCCTGGAAAAATAATAGGGACACTTAAGTTTTTCAATATATTCTTATATTTTTAATTATTTTTCCATAAATATTACAAGGTATATACATTAAATTAAATGTATTCAAATAGTTTAACTAATAAAATAAAAATATTTGACTAGCTCTTCCAAATTCTTAAAAAAATGTAAAATAAAGGCCTGGAAAAATAATGGGGACACTTAAGTTTTTCAATATATTCTTATATTTTTAATTATTTTTCCATAAATATTACTAGGTATATACATTAAATTAAAGGTACTCAAATAGTTTAACTAATAAAATAAAAATATTTCACTAGCTCTGCTAAATTCTTAAAAAAAATGTAAATTAAAGGCCTGGAAAAATAATAGGGACGCTTAAGTTTTTCAATATATTCTTATATTTTTAATTATTTTTCCATAAATATTACAAAGTATATACATTAAATTAAATGTATTCAAATAGTTTAACTAATAAAATAAAAATATTTGACTAGCTCTGCCAAATTCTTGAAAAAAATGTAAAATAAAGGCCTGGAAAAATAATAGGGACACTTAAGTTTTTCAATATATTCTTATATTTTTAATTATTTTTTCCATAAATATTACAAGGTATATACATTAAATTAAATGTATTCAAATAGGTTAACTAATAAAATAAAAATATTTCACTAGCTCTGCCAAATTCTTAAAAAAAATTTAAATTAAAGGCCTAGAAAAATAATAGGGACACTTAAGTTTTTTAATATATTCCTATATTTTTAATTATTTTTCCATAAATATTACAAGGTATATACATTAAATTAAAGGTATTCAAATAGTTCAACTAATAAAATGAAAATATTTCACTAGCTCTGCCAAATTCTTAAATAAAATGTAAAATATAGTCCTGGAAAAATAATAGGTACATTTAAGTTTTTCAATATATTCTTATATTTTTAATTATTTTTCCATAAATATTACAAGGTATATACATTAAATTAAAGGTATTCAAATAGTTTAACTAATAAAATAAAAATATTTCACTAGCTCTGCCAAATTCTTAAAAAAAATGTAAAATAAAGGCCTGGAAAAATAATAGGGATACTTAAGTTTTTCAATATATTCTTATATTTTTAATTATTTTTCCATAAATATTACAAGGTATATACATTAAATTAAAGGTATTCAAACAGTTTAACTAATAAAATAAAAATATTTGACTAGCTCTGCCAAATTCTTAAAAAAAAATGTAAAATAAACGCCTGGAAAAATAATAGGGACACTTAAGTTTTTCAATATATTCTTATATTTTTAATTATTTTTCCATAAATATTACAAGGTATATACATTAAATTAAAGGTATTCAAATACTTTAACTAATAAAATAAAAATATTTCACTAGCTCTGCCAAATTCTTAAAAAAAAATTTAAAATAAAGGCCTGGAAAAATAATAGGGACACTTAAGTTTTTCAATATATTCTTATATTTTTAATTATTTTTCCATAAATATTACAAGGTATATAAATTAAATTAAATGTATTCAAATAGTTTAACTAATAAAACAAAAATATTTCACTAGCTCTGCCAAATTCTTAAAAAATTTAAATTAAAGGCCTGGAAAAATAATAGGGACACTTAAGTTTTTTAATATATTCTTATATTTTTAATTATTTTTCCATAAATATTACAAGGTATATATATTAAATTAAAGGTATTCAACTAGTTCAACTAATAAAATAAAAATATTTCACTAGCTCTGCCAAATTCTTAAATAAAATGTAAAATATAGGCCTGGAAAAATAATAGGGACACTTAAGTTTTTCAATATATTCTTATATTTTTAATTATTTTTCCATATATATTACAAGGTATATACATTAAATTAAATGTATTCAAATAGTTTAACTAATAAAATAAAAATATTTCACTAGCTCTGCCACATTCTTTAAAAAAATGTAAAATAAAGGACTGGAAAAATAATAGGGACACTTAAGTTTTTCAATATATTCTTATATTTTTAATTATTTTTCCAAAAATATTACAAGGTATATACATTAAATTAAATGTATTCAAATAGTTTAACTAATAAAATAAAAACATTTCACTAGCTCTGCCAAATTCTTAAAAAAAATGTAAAATAATGGTCTGGAAAAATAATAGGGACACTTAAGTTTTTCAATATATTCTTATATTTTTAATTATTTTTCCATAAATATTACAAGGTATATACATTAAATTAAAGGTATTCAAATACTTTAACTAATAAAATAAAAATATTTCACTAGCTCTGCCAAATTCTTAAAAAAAAATTTAAAATAAAGGCCTGGAAAAATAATAGGGACACTTAAGTTTTTCAATATATTCTTATATTTTTAATTATTTTTTCCATAAATATTACAAGGTATATAAATTAAATTAAATGTATTCAAATAGTTTAACTAATAAAACAAAAATATTTCACTAGCTCTGCCAAATTCTTAAAAAAAATTTAAATTAAAGGCCTGGAAAAATAATAGGGACACTTAAGTTTTTTAATATATTCTTATATTTTTAATTATTTTTCCATAAATATTACAAGATATATACATTAAATTAAAGGTATTCAAATAGTTTAACTAATAAAATAAAAATATTTCACTAGCTCTGCCAAATTCTTAAAAAAAATGTAAAATAAAGGCCTGGAAAATTAATAGGGACACTTAAATTGGTCAATATATTCTTATATTTTTTATTATTTTTCCATAAATATTACAAGGTATATACATTAAATTAAAGATATTCAAATAGTTTAACTAATAAAATAAAAATATTTGACTAGCTCTGCCAAATTCTTAAAAAAATTTAAAATAAAGGCCTGGAAAAATAATAGGGACACATATATTTTTCAATATATTCTTATATTATTAATTATATTTCCATAAATATTACAAGGTATATACATTAAATTAAAGGTATTTAAATAGTTCAACTAATAAAATAAAAATATTTCACTACCTCTGCCAAATTCTTAACAAAAATGTGAAATATAGGCCTGGAAAAATAATAGGGACACTTAAGTTTTTCAATATATTCTTATATTTTTAATTATTTTTCCATAAATATTACAAGATATATACATTAAATTAAAGGTATTCAAATAGTTTAACTAATAAAATAAAAATATTTCACTAGCTCTGCCAAATTCTTAAAAAAAATGTAAAATAAAGGCCTGGAAAAATAATAGGGACACTTAAATTGTTCAATATATTCTTATATTTTTAATTATTTTTCCATAAATATTACAAGATATATACATTAAATTAAAGGTATTCAAATAGTTTAACTAATAAAATAAAAATATTTCACTAGCTCTGCCAAATTCTAAAAAAAAAAATTAAAATAGGGGCATGGAAAAATAATTGGGACACTTAAGTTTTTCAATATATTCTTATATTTTTAATTATTTTTCCATAAATATTACAAGATATATACATTAAATTAAAGGTATTCAAATAGTTTAACTAATAAAATAAAAATATTTCACTAGCTCTGCCAAATTCTTAAAAAAAAATTTAAAATAAAGGCCTGGAAAAATAATAGGGACACTTAAGTTTTTCAATATATTCTTATATTTTTAATTATTTTTTCCATAAATATTACAAGGTATATAAATTAAATTAAATGTATTCAAATAGTTTAACTAATAAAATAAAAATATTTCACTAGCTCTGCCAAATTCTTAGAAAAAATTTAAATTAAAGGCCTGGAAAAATAATAGGGACACTTAAGTATTTTAATATTTTCTTATATTTTTAATTATTTTTCCATAAATATTACAAGGTATATACATTAAATTAAATGTATTCAAATAGTTTAACTAATAAAATAAAAACATTTCACTAGCTCTGCCAAATTCTTAAAAAAAATGTAAAATAAAGGTCTGGAAAAATAATAGGGACACTTAAGTTTTTCAATATATTCTTATATTTTTAATTATTTTTCCATAAATATTACAAGGTATATACATTAAATTAAAGGTATTCAAATAGTTTAACTAATAAAATAAAAATATTTCACTAGCTCTGCCAAATTCTTAAAAAAAATTTAAATTAAAGGCCTGGAAAAATAATAGGGACACTTAAGTTTTTTAATATATTCTAATAATTTTAATTATTTTTCCATAAATATTACAAGGTATATACATTAAATAAAAGGTATTCAAATAGTTTAACTAATAAATAAAAATATTTAACTAGCTCTGCCAAATTCTTAAAAAAAATTTAAAATAAAGGCCTGGAAAAATAATAGGGACACTTAAGTTTTTTAATATATTCTAATATTTTTAATTATTTTTCCATAAATATTACAAGGTATATACATTAAATTAAAGGTATTCAAATAGTTTAACTAATAAAATAAAAATATTTCACTAGCTCTGCCAAATTCTTAAAAAAAATTTAAATTAAAGGCCTGGAAAAATAATAGGGACACTTAAGTTTTTTAATATATTCTTATATTTTTAATTATTTTTCCATAAATATTACAAGGTATATACATTAAATAAAAGGTATTCAAATAGTTTAACTAATAAAATAAAAATATTTCACTAGCTCTGCCAAATTCTTAAAAAAAATGTAAAATAAAGGCCTGGAAAAATAATAGGGACACTTAAATTTTTCAATATATTCTTATATTTTTAATTATTTTTCCATAAATATTACAAGGTATATACATTAAATTAAAGGTATTCAAATAGTTTAACTAATAAAATAAAAATATTTCACTAGCTCTGCCAAATTCTTAAATAAAATGTAAAATATAGGCCTGGAAAAATAATAGGTACACTTAAGTTTTTCAATATATTCTTATATTTTTAATTATTTTTCCATAAATATTACAAGGTATATACATTAAATAAAAGGTATTCAAATAGTTTAACTAATAAAATAAAAATATTTCACTAGCTCTGCCAAATTCTTAAAAAAAAATGTAAAATAAAGGCCTGGAAAAATAATAGGGATACTTAAGTTTTTCAATATATTCTTATATTTTTAATTATTTTTCCATAAATATTACAAGGTATATACATTAAATTAAAGGTATTCAAACAGTTTAACTAATAAAATAAAAATATTTGACTAGCTCTGCCAAATTCTTAAAAAAAATGTAAAATAAAGGCCTGGAAAAATAATAGGGACACTTAAGTTTTTCAATATATTCTTATATTTTTAATTATTTTTCCATAAATATTACAAGGTATATACATTAAATTAAAGGTATTCAAATAGTTTAACTAATAAAATAAAAATATTTCACTAGCTCTGCCAAATTCTTAAAAAAAAATTTAAAATAAAGGCCTGGAAAAATAATAGGGACACTTAAGTTTTTCAATATATTCTTATATTTTTAATTATTTTTTCCATAAATATTACAAGGTATATAAATTAAATTAAATGTATTCAAATAGTTTAACTAATAAAACAAAAATATTTCACTAGCTCTGCCACATTCTTTAAAAAAATGTAAAATAAAGGTCTGGAAAAATAATAGGGACACTTAAGTTTTTCAATATATTCTTATATTTTTAATTATTTTTTCAAAAATATTATAAATAAATGTATTCAAATAGTTTAACTAATAAAATAAAAACATTTCACTAGCTCTGCCAAATTCTTAAAAAAAATGTAAAATAAAGGTCTGGAAAAATAATAGGGACACTTAAGTTTTTCAATATATTCTTATATTTTTAATTATTTTTCCATAAATATTACAAAGGTATATACATTAAATTAAAGGTATTCAAATAGTTTAAATAATAAAATAAAAATATTTGACTAGCTTTGCCAAATTCTTAAAAAATGTAAAATAAAGGCCTGGAAAAATAATAGGGACATTTAAGTTTTTCAATATATTCTTATATTTTTAATTATTTTTCCATAAATATTACAAGGTATATACATTAAATTAAAGGTATTCAAATAGTTTAAATAATAAAATAAAAATATTTGACTAGCTCTGCCAAATTCTTAAAAAAAATGTAAAATAAAGGCCTGGAAAAATAATAGGGACACTTAAGTTTTTCAATATATTCTTATATTTTTAATTATTTTTCCATAAATATTACAAGGTATATACATTAAATTAAAGGTATTCAAATAGTTTAAATAATAAAATAAAAATATTTGACTAGCTCTGCCAAATTCTTAAAAAAAATGTAAAATAAAGGCCTGGAAAAATAATAGGGACACTTAAATTGTTCAATATATTCTTATATTTTTAATTATTTTTCCATAAATATTACAAGATATATACATTAAATTAAAGGTATTCAAATAGTTTAACTAATAAAATAAAAATATTTCACTAGCTCTGCCAAATTCTTAAAAAAAAATTAAAATAAAGGCCTGGAAAAATAATTGGGACACTTAAGTTTTTCAATATATTCTTATATTTTTAATTATTTTTCCATAAATATTACAAGATATATACATTAAATTAAAGGTATTCAAATAGTTTAACTAATAAAATAAAAATATTTCACTAGCTCTGCCAAATTCTTAAAAAAAATGTAAAATAAAGGCCTGGAAAATTAATAGGGACACTTAAATTGTTCAATATATTCTTATATTTTTTATTATTTTTCCATAAATATTACAAGGTATATACATTAAATTAAAGATATTCAAATAGTTTAACTAATAAAATAAAAATATTTCACTAGCTCTGCCAAATTCTTAAAAAAATTTAAAATAAAGGCCTGGAAAAATAATAGGGACACATATATTTTTCAATATATTCTTATATTATTAATTATTTTTCCATAAATATTACAAGGTATATACATTAAATTAAAGGTATTCAAATAGTTCAACTAATAAAATAAAAATATTTCACTAGCCCTGCCAAATTCTTAACAAAAATGTAAAATATAGGCCTGGAAAAATAATAGGGACACTTAAGTTTTTCAATATATTCTTATATTTTTAATTATTTTTCCATAAATATTACAAAGTATATACATTAAATTAAAGGTATTCAAATAGTTTAACTAATAAAATAAAAATATTTCACTACCTCTGCCAAATTCTTAAAAAAAATGTAAAATATAGGCCTGGAAAAATAATAGGGACACTTAAGTTTTTCAATATATTCTTATATTTTTAATCATTTTTCCATAAATATTACCAGGTGTATACATTAAATTAAAGGTATTCAAATAGTTTAACTAATAAAATAAAAATATTTCACTAGCTCTCCCAAATTCTTAAAAAAAATGTGAATTGAAGGCCTGAAAAAATAATAGTTACACTTAAGTTTTTCAATATATTCTTATAATTTTAATTATTTTCATAAATATTACAAGGTATATACATTAAATTAAATGTATTCAAATAGTTTAACTAATAAAATAAAAATATTTCACTAGCTCTGCTAAATTCTTAAAAAAAATGTAAAATAAAGGCCTGGAAAAATAATAGGGACACTTAAGTTCTTCAATATATTCTTATATTTTTAATTATTTTTCCATATATATTACAAGGTATATACATTAAATTAAATGTATTCAAATAGTTTAACTAATAAAATAAAAATATTTGACTAGCTCTTCCAAATTCTTAAAAAAAATGTAAAATAAAGGCCTGGAAAAATAATAGGGACACTTAAGTTTTTCAATATATTCTTATATTTTTAATTATTTTTCCCTAAATATTACAAGGTATATACATTAAATTAAATGTATTCAAATAGTTTAACTAATAAAATAAAAACATTTCACTAGCTCTGCCAAATTCTTAAAAAAAAATGTAAAATAAAGGCCTGGAAAAATAATAGGGACACTTAAGTTTTTCAATATATTCTTATATTTTTAATTATTTTTCCATAAATATTACAAAGGTATATACATTAAATTAAAGGTATTCAAATAGTTTAAATAATAAAATAAAAATATTTGACTAGCTTTGCCAAATTCTTAAAAAAATGTAAAATAAAGGCCTGGAAAAATAATAGGGACATTTAAGTTTTTCAATATATTCTTATATTTTTAATTATTTTTCCATAAATATTACAAGGTATATACATTAAATTAAAGGTATTCAAATAGTTTAAATAATAAAATAAAAATATTTGACTAGCTCTGCCAAATTCTTAAAAAAAATGTAAAATAAAGGCCTGGAAAAATAATAGGGACACTTAAGTTTTTCAATATATTCTTATATTTTTAATTATTTTTCCAAAAATATTACAAGGTATATACATTAAATTAAAGGTATTCAAATAGTTTAAATAATAAAATAAAAATATTTCACTAGCTCTGCCAAATTCTTAAAAAAAATGTAAAATAAAGGCCTGGAAAAATAATAGGGACACTTAAATTGTTCAATATATTCTTATATTTTTTATTATTTTTCCATAAATATTACAAGGTATATACATTAAATTAAAGATATTCAAATAGTTTAACTAATAAAATAAAAATATTTCACTAGCTCTGCCAAATTCTTAAAAAAATTTAAAATAAAGGCCTGGAAAAATAATAGGGACACATATATTTTTCAATATATTCTTATATTATTAATTATTTTTCCATAAATATTACAAGGTATATACATTAAATTAAAGGTATTCAAATAGTTCAACTAATAAAATAAAAATATTTCACTACCTCTGCCAAATTCTTAAAAAAAATGTAAAATATAGGCCTGGAAAAATAATAGGGACACTTAAGTTTTTCAATATATTCTTATATTTTTAATCATTTTTCCATAAATATTACCAGGTGTATACATTAAATTAAAGGTATTCAAATAGTTTAACTAATAAAATAAAAATATTTCACTAGCTCTCCCAAATTCTTAAAAAAAATGTGAATTGAAGGCCTGAAAAAATAATAGGGACACTTAAGTTTTTCAATATATTCTTATAATTTTAATTATTTTCATAAATATTACAAGGTATATACATTAAATTAAATGTATTCAAATAGTTTAACTAATAAAATAAAAATATTTCACTAGCTCTGCTAAATTCTTAAAAAAAATGTAAAATAAAGGCCTGGAAAAATAATAGGGACACTTAAGTTCTTCAATATATTCTTATATTTTTAATTATTTTTCCATATATATTACAAGGTATATACATTAAATTAAATGTATTCAAATAGTTTAACTAATAAAATAAAAATATTTGACTAGCTCTTCCAAATTCTTAAAAAAAATGTAAAATAAAGGCCTGGAAAAATAATAGGGACACTTAAGTTTTTCAATATATTCTTATATTTTTAATTATTTTTCCCTAAATATTGCAAGGTATATACATTAAATTAAATGTATTCAAATAGTTTAACTAATAAAATAAAAATATTTCACTAGCTCTGCCAAATTCTTAAAAAAAAATGTAAAATAAAGGCCTGGAAAAATAATAGGGACACTTAAGTTTTTCAATATATTCTTATATTTTTAATTATTTTTCCATAAATATTACAAGGTATATACATTAAATTAAAGGTATTCAAATAGTTTAAATAATAAAATAAAAATATTTGACTAGCTCTGCCAAATTCTTAAAAAAAATGTAAAATAAAGACCTGGAAAAATAATAGGGACACTTAAATTGTTAAATATAATCTTATATTTTTAATTATTTTTCCATAAATATTACAAGATATATACATTAAATTAAAGATATTCAAATAGTTTAACTAATAAAATAAAAATATTTCACTAGCTCTGCCAAATTCTTAAAAAAAAAATTAAAATATAGGCCTGGAAAAATAATTGGGACACTTAAGTTTTTCAATATATTCTTATATTTTTAATTATTTTTCCATAAATATTACAAGATATATACATTAAATTAAAGGTATTCAAATAGTTTAACTAATAAAATAAAAATATTTCACTAGCTCTGCCAAATTCTTAAAAAAATGTAAAATAAAGGCCTGGAAAAATAATAGGGACACTTAAATTGTTCAATATATTCTTATATTTTTTATTATTTTTCCATAAATATTACAAGGTATATACATTAAATTAAAGATATTCAAATAGTTTAACTAATAAAATAAAAATATTTCACTAGCTCTGCCAAATTCTTAAAAAAAATTAAAATAAAGGCCTGGAAAAATAATAGGGACACATATACATATTTTTCAATATATTCTTATATTATTAATTATTTTTCCATAAATATTACAAGGTATATACATTAAATTAAAGGTATTCAAATAGTTTAACTAATAAAATAAAAATATTTCACTAGCTCTGCCAAATTCTTAAAAAAATGTAAAATAAAGGCCTGGAAAAATAATAGGGACACTTAAATTGTTAAATATAATCTTATATTTTTAATTATTTTTCCATAAATATTACAAGATATATACATTAAATTAAAGGTATTCAAATAGTTCAACTAATAAAATAAAAATATTTCACTAGCTCTGCCAAATTCTTAACAAAAATGTAAAATATAGGCCTGGAAAAATAATAGGGACACTTAAGTTTTTCAATATATTCTTATATTTTTATTTATTTTTCCATAAATATTACAAAGTATATACATTAAATTAAAGGTATTCAAATAGTTTAACTAATAAAATAAAAATATTTCACTAGCTCTGCCAAATTCTTAAAAAAAATTTAAAATATAGGCCTGGAAAAATAATAGGGACACTTAAGTTTTTCAATATATTCTTATATTTTTAATCATTTTTCCATAATTATTACCAGGTATATACATTAAATTAAAGGTATTCAAATAGTTTAACTAATAAAATAAAAATATTTCACTAGCTCTCCCAAATTCTTAAAAAAAATGTGAATTGAAGGCCTGGAAAAATAATAGGGACACTTAAGTTTTTCAATATATTCTTATAATTTTAATTATTTTCATAAATATTACAAGGTATATACATTAAATTAAATGTATTCAAATAGTTTAACTAATAAAATAAAAATATTTCACTAGCTCTGCCAAATTCTTAAAAAAAATTTAAAATAAAGGCCTGGAAAAATAATAGGGACACTTAAGTTTTTCAATATATTCTTATATTTTTAATTATTTTTCCATATATATTACAAGGTATATACATTAAATTAAATGTATTCAAATAGTTTAACTAATAAAATAAAAATATTTGACTAGCTCTTCCAAATTCTTAAAAAAAATGTAAAATAAAGGCCTGGAAAAATAATAGGGACACTTAAATTTTTCAATATATTCTTATATTTTTAATTATTTTTCCATAAATATTACAAGGTATATACATTAAATTAAAGGTATTCAAATAGTTCAACTAATAAAATAAAAATATTTCACTAGCTCTGCCAAATTCTTAAATAAAATGTAAAATATAGGCCTGGAAAAATAATAGGTACACTTAAGTTTTTCAATATATTCTTATATTTTTAATTATTTTTCCATAAATATTACAAGGTATATACATTAAATTAAAGGTATTCAAACAGTTTAACTAATAAAATAAAAATATTTGACTAGCTCTGCCAAATTCTTAAAAAAAATGTAAAATAAAGGCCTGGAAAAATAATAGGGACACTTAAGTTTTTCAATATATTCTTATATTTTTAATTATTTTTCCATAAATATTACAAGGTATATACATTAAATTAAAGGTATTCAAATAGTTTAACTAATAAAATAAAATTATTTCACTAGCTCTGCCAAATTCTTAAAAAAAAATTTAAAATAAAGGCCTGGAAAAATAATAGGGACACTTAAGTTTTTCAATATATTCTTATATTTTTAATTATTTTTTCCATAAATATTACAAGGTATATAAATTAAATTAAATGTATTCAAATAGTTTAACTAATAAAATAAAAATATTTCACTAGCTCTGCCAAATTCTTAAAAAAAATTAAAATAAAGGCCTGGAAAAATAATTGGGACACTTAAGTTTTTCATTATATTCTTATATTTTTAATTATTTTTCCATAAATATTACAAGATATATACATTAAATTAAAGGTATTCAAATAGTTTAACTAATAAAATAAAAATATTTCACTAGCTCTGCCAAATTCTTAAAAAAATGTAAAATAAAGGCCTGGAAAAATAATAGGGACACTTAAATTGTTCAATATATTCTTATATTTTTTATTATTTTTCCATAAATATTACAAGGTATATACATTAAATTAAAGATATTCAAATAGTTTAACTAATAAAATAAAAATATTTCACTAGCTCTGCCAAATTCTTAAAAAAATTTAAAATAAAGGCCTGGAAAAATAATAGGGACACATATATTTTTCAATATATTCTTATATTATTAATTATTTTTCCATAAATATTACAAGGTATATACATTAAATTAAAGGTATTCAAATAGTTCAACTAATAAAATAAAAATATTTCACTAGCCCTGCCAAATTCTTAACAAAAATGTAAAATATAGGCCTGCAAAAATAATAGGGACACTTAAGTTTTTCAATATATTCTTATATTTTTAATTATTTTTCCATAAATATTACAAAGTATATACATTAAATTAAAGGTATTCAAATAGTTTAACTAATAAAATAAAAATATTTCACTAGCTCTGCCAAATTCTTAAAAAAAATGTAAAATATAGGCCTGGAAAAATAATAGGGACACTTAAGTTTTTCAATATATTCTTATATTTTTAATCATTTTTCCATAAATATTACCAGGTATATACATTAAATTAAAGGTATTCAAATAGTTTAACTAACAAAATAAAAATATTTCACTAGCTCTCCCAAATTCTTAAAAAAAATGTGAATTGAAGGCCTGGAAAAATAATAGGGACACTTAAGTTTTTCAATATATTCTTATAATTTTAATTATTTTCATAAATATTACAAGGTATATACATTAAATTAAATGTATTCAAATAGTTTAACTAATAAAATAAAAATATTTCACTAGCTCTGCCAAATTCTTAAAAAAAAATGTAAAATAAAGGCCTGGAAAAATAATAGGGACACTTAAGTTTTTCAATATATTCTTATATTTTTAATTATTTTCATAAATATTACAAGGTATATACATTAAATTAAAGGTATTCAAATAGTTTAACTAATAAAATAAAAATATTTCACTAGCTCTGCCAAATTCTTAAAAAAAAAATGTAAAATAAAGGCCTGGAAAAATAATAGGGACACTTAAGTTTTTCAATATATTCTTATAATTTTAATTATTTTCATAAATATTACAAGGTATATACATTAAATTAAAGGTATTCAAATAGTTTAACTAATAAAATAAAAATATTTGACTAGCTCTTCCAAATTCTTAAAAAAATGTAAAATAAAGGCCTGGAAAAATAATAGGGACACTTAAGTTTTTCAATATATTCTTATATTTTTAATTATTTTTCCCTAAATATTACAAGGTATATACATTAAATTAAATGTATTCAAATAGTTTAACTAATAAAATAAAAATATTTCACTAGCTCTGCCAAATTCTTAAAAAAAAATGTAAAATAAAGGCCTGGAAAAATAATAGGGACACTTAAGTTTTTCAATATATTCTTATATTTTTAATTATTTTTCCATAAATATTACAAGGTATATACATTAAATTAAAGGTATTCAAATAGTTTAAATAATAAAATAAAAATATTTGACTAGCTCTGCCAAATTCTTAAAAAAAATGTAAAATAAAGGCCTGGAAAAATAATAGGGACACTTAAATTGTTCAATATATTCTTATATTTTTAATTATTTTTCCATAAATATTACAAGATATATACATTAAATTAAAGGTATTCAAATAGCTTAACTAATAAAATAAAAATATTTCACTAGCTCTGCCAAATTCTTAAAAAAAAAATTAAAATATAGGCCTGGAAAAATAATTGGGACACTTAAGTTTTTCAATATATTCTTATATTTTTAATTATTTTTCCATAAATATTACAAGATATATACATTAAATTAAAGGTATTCAAATAGCTTAACTAATAAAATAAAAATATTTCACTAGCTCTGCCAAATTCTTAAAAAAAAAATTAAAATAAAGGCCTGGAAAAATAATAGGGACACTTAAATTGTTCAATATATTCTTATATTTTTTATTATTTTTCCATAAATATTACAAGGTATATACATTAAATTAAAGATATTCAAATAGTTTAACTAATAAAATAAAAATATTTCACTAGCTCTGCCAAATTCTTAAAAAAATGTAAAATAAAGGCCTGGAAAAAATAATAGGGACACTTAAATTGTTCAATATATTCTTATATTTTTTATTATTTTTCCATAAATATTACAAGGTATATACATTAAATTAAAGGTATTCAAATATTTCAACTAATAAAATAAAAATATTTCACTAGCTCTGCCAAATTCTTAACAAAAATGTAAAATATAGGCCTGGAAAAATAATAGGGACACTTAAGTTTTTCAATATATTCTTATAATTTTAATTATTTTCATAAATATTACAAGGTATATACATTAAATTAAATGTATTCAAATAGTTTAACTAATAAAATAAAAATATTTCACTAGCTCTGCCAAATTCTTAAAAAAAATGTAAAATAAATTCCTGGAAAAATAATAGGGACATTTAAGTTTTTCAATATATTCTTATATTTTTAATTATTTTTCCATATATATTACAAGGTATATACATTAAATTAAAGGTAATCAAATAGTTTAACTAATAAAATAAAAATATTTGACTAGCTCTGCCAAATTCTTAAAAAAAATGTAAAATAAAGGCCTGGAAAAATAATAGGGACACTTAAATTGTTCAATATATTCTTATATTTTTAATTATTTTTCCATAAATATTACAAGATATATACATTAAATTAAAGGTATTCAAATAGTTTAACTAATAAAATAAAAATATTTCACTAGCTCTGCCAAATTCTTAAAAAAAATGTAAAATAAAGGCCTGGAAAAATAATAGGGACACTTAAATTGTTCAATATATTCTTATATTTTTAATTATTTTTCCATAAATATTACAAGATATATACATTAAATTAAAGGTATTCAAATAGTTTAACTAATAAAATAAAAATATTTCACTAGCTCTGCCAAATTCTTAAAAAAAAATTAAAATAAAGGCCTGGAAAAATAATTGGGACACTTAAGTTTTTCAATATATTCTTATATTTTTAATTATTTTTCCATAAATATTACAAGATATATACATTAAATTAAAGATATTCAAATAGTTTAACTAATAAAATAAAAATATTTCACTAGCTCTGCCAAATTCTTAAAAAAATTTAAAATAAAGGCCTGGAAAAATAATGGGGACACATATGTTTTTCAATATATTCTTATATTATTAATTATTTTTCCATAAATATTACAAGGTATATACATTAAATTAAAGGTATTCAAATAGTTTAACTAATAAAATAAAAATATTTCACTAGCCCTGCCAAATTCTTAACAAAAATGTAAAATATAAGCCTGGAAAAATAATAGGGACACTTAAGTTTTTCAATATATTCTTATATTTTTAATTATTTTTCCATAAATATTACAAAGTATATACATTAAATTAAAGGTATTCAAATAGTTTAACTAATAAAATAAAAATATTTCACTAGCTCTGCCAAATTCTTAAAAAAAATGTAAAATATAGGCCTGGAAAAATAATAGGGACACTTAAGTTTTTCAATATATTTTTATATTTTTAATCATTTTTCCATAAATATTACCAGGTATATATATTAAATTAAAGGTATTCAAATAGTTTAACTAATAAAATAAAAATATTTCACTAGCTCTCCCAAATTCTTAAAAAAAATGTGAATTGAAGGCCTGGAAAAATAATAGGGACACTTAAGTTTTTCAATATATTCTTATAATTTTAATTATTTTCATAAATATTACAAGGTATATACATTAAATTAAATGTATTCAAATAGTTTAACTAATAAAATAAAAATATTTCACTAGCTCTGCCAAATTCTTAAAAAAAATGTAAAATAAAGGCCTGGAAAAATAATAGGGACACTTAAGTTCTTCAATATATTCTTATATTTTTAATTATTTTTCCCTAAATATTACAAGGTATATATATTAAATTAAATGTATTCAAATAGTTTAACTAATAAAATAAAAATATTTCACTAGCTCTGCCAAATTCTTAAAAAAAAATGTAAAATAAAGGCCTGGAAAAATAATAGGGACACTTAAGTTTTTCAATATATTCTTATATTTTTAATTATTTTTCCATAAATATTACAAGGTATATACATTAAATTAAAGGTATTCAAATAGTTTAAATAATAAAATAAAAATATTTGACTAGCTCTGCCAAATTCTTAAAAAAAATGTAAAATAAAGGCCTGGAAAAATAATTGGGACACTTAAGTTTTTCAATATATTCTTATATTTTTAATTATTTTTCCATAAATATTACAAGATATATACATTAAATTAAAGGTATTCAAATAGCTTAACTAATAAAATAAAAATATTTCACTAGCTCTGCCAAATTCTTAAAAAAAAAATTAAAATATAGGCCTGGAAAAATAATTGGGACACTTAAGTTTTTCAATATATTCTTATATTTTTAATTATTTTTCCATAAATATTACAAGATATATACATTAAATTAAAGGTATTCAAATAGTTTAACTAATAAAATAAAATTAATTCACTAGTTCTGCCAAATTCTTAAAAAAAAATTTAAAATAAAGGCCTGGAAAAATAATAGGGACACTTAAGTTTTTCAATATATTCTTATATTTTTAATTATTTTTTCCATAAATATTACAAGGTATATAAATTAAATTAAATGTATTCAAATAGTTTAACTAATAAAATAAAAATATTTCACTAGCTCTGCCAAATTCTCAAAAAAAATTTAAATTAAAGGCCTGGAAAAATAATAGGGACACTTAAGTTTTTTAATATATTCTTATATTTTTAATTATTTTTCCATAAATATTACAAGGTATATATATTAAATTAAAGGTATTCAACTAGTTCAACTAATAAAATAAAAATATTTCACTAGCTCTGCCAAATTCTTAAAAAAAAAATTAAAATATAGGCCTGGAAAAATAATTGGGACACTTAAGTTTTTCAATATATTCTTATATTTTTAATTATTTTTCCATAAATATTACAAGGTATATACATTAAATTAAAGGTATTCAAATAGTTTAACTAATAAAATAAAATTAATTCACTAGCTCTGCCAAATTCTTAAAAAAAAATTTAAAATAAAGGCCTGGAAAAATAATAGGGACACTTAAGTTTTTCAATATATTCTTATATTTTTAATTATTTTTCCATAAATATTACAAGGTATATACATTAAATTAAAGGTATTCAAACAGTTTAACTAATAAAATAAAAATATTTGACTAGCTCTGCCAAATTCTTAAAAAAAATGTAAAATAAAGGCCTGGAAAAATAATAGGGACACTTAAGTTTTTCAATATATTCTTATATTTTTAATTATTTTTCCATAAATATTACAAGGTATATACATTAAATTAAAGGTATTCAAATAGTTTAACTAATAAAATAAAATTATTTCACTAGCTCTGCCAAATTCTTAAAAAAAATTTAAAATAAAGGCCTGGAAAAATAATAGGGACACTTAAGTTTTTCAATATATTCTTATATTTTTAATTATTTTTTCCATAAATATTACAAGGTATATAAATTAAATTAAATGTATTCAAATAGTTTAACTAATAAAATAAAAATATTTCACTAGCTCTGCCAAATTCTTAAAAAAAAATTAAAATAAAAGCCTGGAAAAATAATTGGGACACTTAAGTTTTTCAATATATTCTTATATTTTTAATTATTTTTCCATAAATATTACAAGATATATACATTAAATTAAAGGTATTCAAATAGTTTAACTAATAAAATAAAAATCTTTCACTAGCTCTGCCAAATTCTTAAAAAAATGTAAAATAAAGGCCTGGAAAAATAATAGGGACACTTAAATTGTTCAATATATTCTTATATTTTTTATTATTTTTCCATAAATATTACAAGGTATATACATTAAATTAAAGATATTCAAATAGTTTAACTAATAAAATAAAAATATTTCACTAGCTCTGCCAAATTCTTAAAAAAATTTAAAATAAAGGCCTGGAAAAATAATAGGGACACATATATTTTTCAATATATTCTTATATTATTAATTATTTTTCCATAAATATTACAAGGTATATACATTAAATTAAAGGTATTCAAATAGTTCAACTAATAAAATAAAAATATTTCACTAGCCCTGCCAAATTCTTAACAAAAATGTAAAATATAGGCCTGGAAAAATAATAGGGACACTTAAGTTTTTCAATATATTCTTATATTTTTAATTATTTTTCCATAAATATTACAAAGTATATACATTAAATTAAAGGTATTCAAATAGTTTAACTAATAAAATAAAAATATTTCACTAGCTCTGCCAAATTCTTAAAAAAAATGTAAAATATAGGCCTGGAAAAATAATAGGGACACTTAAGTTTTTCAATATATTCTTATATTTTTAATCATTTTTCCATAAATATTACCAGGTATATACATTAAATTAAAGGTATTCAAATAGTTTAACTAATAAAATAAAAATATTTCACTAGCTCTCCCAAATTCTTAAAAAAAATGTGAATTGAAGGCCTGGAAAAATAATAGGGACACTTAAGTTTTTCAATATATTCTTATAATTTTAATTATTTTCATAAATATTACAAGGTATATACATTAAATTAAATGTATTCAAATAGTTTAACTAATAAAATAAAAATATTTCACTAGCTCTGCCAAATTCTTAAAAAAAAATGTAAAATAAAGGCCTGGAAAAATAATAGGGACACTTAAGTTCTTCAATATATTCTTATATTTTTAATTATTTTCATAAATATTACAAGGTATATACATTAAATTAAAGGTATTCAAATAGTTTAACTAATAAAATAAAAATATTTCACTAGCTCTGCCAAATTCTTAAAAAAAAATGTAAAATAAAGGCCTGGAAAAATAATAGGGACACTTAAGTTTTTCAATATATTCTTATAATTTTAATTATTTTCATAAATATTACAAGGTATATACATTAAATTAAAGGTATTCAAATAGTTTAACTAATAAAATAAAAATATTTGACTAGCTCTTCCAAATTCTTAAAAAAAATGTAAAATAAAGGCCTGGAAAAATAATAGGGACACTTAAGTTTTTCAATATATTCTTATATTTTTAATTATTTTTCCCTAAATATTACAAGGTATATACATTAAATTAAATGTATTCAAATAGTTTAACTAATAAAATAAAAATATTTCACTAGCTCTGCCAAATTCTTAAAAAAAAATGTAAAATAAAGGCCTGGAAAAATAATAGGGACACTTAAGTTTTTCAATATATTCTTATATTTTTAATTATTTTTCCATAAATATTACAAGGTATATACATTAAATTAAAGGTATTCAAATAGTTTAAATAATAAAATAAAAATATTTGACTAGCTCTGCCAAATTCTTAAAAAAAATGTAAAATAAAGGCCTGGAAAAATAATAGGGACACTTAAATTGTTCAATATATTCTTATATTTTTAATTATTTTTCCATAAATATTACAAGATATGTACATTAAATTAAAGGTATTCAAATAGCTTAACTAATAAAATAAAAATATTTCACTAGCTCTGCCAAATTCTTAAAAAAAAAATTAAAATATAGGCCTGGAAAAATAATTGGGACACTTAAGTTTTTCAATATATTCTTATATTTTTAATTATTTTTCCATAAATATTACAAGATATATACATTAAATTAAAGGTGTTCAAATAGTTTAACTAATAAAATAAAAATATTTCACTAGCTCTGCCAAATTCTTAAAAAAATGTAAAATAAAGGCCTGGAAAAATAATAGGGACACTTAAATTGTTCAATATATTCTTATATTTTTTATTATTTTTCCATAAATATTACAAGGTATATACATTAAATTAAAGATATTCAAATAGTTTAACTAATAAAATAAAAATATTTCACTAGCTCTGCCAAATTCTTAAAAAAATGTAAAATAAAGGCCTGGAAAAAATAATAGGGACACTTAAATTGTTCAATATATTCTTATATTTTTTATTATTTTTCCATAAATATTACAAGGTATATACATTAAATTAAAGGTATTCAAATAGTTCAACTAATAAAATAAAAATATTTCACTAGCTCTGCCAAATTCTTAACAAAAATGTAAAATATAGGCCTGGAAAAATAATAGGGACACTTAAGTTTTTCAATATATTCTTATAATTTTAATTATTTTCATAAATATTACAAGGTATATACATTAAATTAAATGTATTCAAATAGTTTAACTAATAAAATAAAAATATTTCACTAGCTCTGCCAAATTCTTAAAAAAAATGTAAAATAAATTCCTGGAAAAATAATAGGGACACTTAAGTTTTTCAATATATTCTTATATTTTTAATTATTTTTCCATATATATTACAAGGTATATACATTAAATTAAATGTATTCAAATAGTTTAACTAATAAAATAAAAATATTTGACTAGCTCTGCCAAATTCTTAAAAAAAATGTAAAATAAAGGCCTGGAAAAATAATAGGGACACTTAAATTGTTCAATATATTCTTATATTTTTAATTATTTTTCCATAAATATTACAAGATATATACATTCAATTAAAGGTATTCAAATAGTTTAACTAATAAAATAAAAATATTTCACTAGCTCTGCCAAATTCTTAAAAAAAAATTAAAATAAAGGCCTGGAAAAATAATTGGGACACTTAAGTTTTTCAATATATTCTTATATTTTTAATTATTTTTCCATAAATATTACAAGATATATACATTAAATTAAAGGTATTCAAATAGTTTAACTAATAAAATAAAAATATTTCACTAGCTCTGCCAAATTCTTAAAAAAAATGTAAAATAAAGGCCTGGAAAAATAATAGGGACACTTAAATTGTTCAATATATTCTTATATTTTTAATTATTTTTCCATAAATATTACAAGATATATACATTCAATTAAAGGTATTCAAATAGTTTAACTAATAAAATAAAAATATTTCACTAGCTCTGCCAAATTCTTAAAAAAAAATTAAAATAAAGGCCTGGAAAAATAATTGGGACACTTAAGTTTTTCAATATATTCTTATATTTTTAATTATTTTTCCATAAATATTACAAGATATATACATTAAATTAAAGATATTCAAATAGTTTAACTAATAAAATAAAAATATTTCACTAGCTCTGCCAAATTCTTAAAAAAATTTAAAATAAAGGCCTGGAAAAATAATGGGGACACATATGTTTTTTCAATATATTCTTATATTATTAATTATTTTTCCATAAATATTACAAGGTATATACATTAAATTAAAGGTATTCAAATAGTTTAACTAATAAAATAAAAATATTTCACTAGCCCTGCCAAATTCTTAACAAAAATGTAAAATATAAGCCTGGAAAAATAATAGGGACACTTAAGTTTTTCAATATATTCTTATATTTTTAATTATTTTTCCATAAATATTACAAGGTATATACATTAAATTAAAGGTATTCAAATAGTTTAACTAATAAAATAAAAATATTTCACTAGCTCTGCCAAATTCTTAAAAAAAATGTAAAATATAGGCCTGGAAAAATAATAGGGACACTTAAGTTTTTCAATATATTCTTATATTTTTAATTATTTTTCCATAAATATTACCAGGTATATACATTAAATTAAAGGTATTCAAATAGTTTAACTAATAAAATAAAAATATTTCACTAGCTCTCCCAAATTCTTAAAAAAAAATGTGAATTGAAGGCCTGGAAAAATAATAGGGACACTTAAGTTTTTCAATATATTCTTATAATGTTAATTATTTTCATAAATATTACAAGGTATATACATTAAATTAAATGTATTCAAATAGTTTAACTAATAAAATAAAAATATTTCACTAGCTCTGCCAAATTCTTAAAAAAAATGTAAAATAAAGGCCTGGAAAAATAATAGGGACACTTAAGTTCTTCAATATATTCTTATATTTTTAATTATTTTTCCATAAATATTACAAGGTATATACATTAAATTAAATGTATTCAAATAGTTTAACTAATAAAATAAAAATATTTCACTAGCTCTGCCAAATTCTTAAAAAAAAATGTAAAATAAAGGCCTGGAAAAATAATAGGGACACTTAAGTTTTTCAATATATTCTTATATTTTTAATTATTTTTCCATAAATATTACAAGGTATATACATTAAATTAAAGGTATTCAAATAGTTTAAATAATAAAATAAAAATATTTGACTAGCTCTGCCAAATTCTTAAAAAAAATGTAAAATAAAGGCCTGGAAAAATAATTGGGACACTTAAGTTTTTCAATATATTCTTATATTTTTAATTATTTTTCCATAAATATTACAAGATATATACATTAAATTAAAGGTATTCAAATAGTTTAACTAATAAAATAAAATTAATTCACTAGCTCTGCCAAATTCTTAAAAAAAAATTTAAAATAAAGGCCTGGAAAAATAATAGGGACACTTAAGTTTTTCAATATATTCTTATATTTTTAATTATTTTTCCATATATATTACAAGGTATATACATTAAATTAAATGTATTCAAATAGTTTAACTAATAAAATAAAAATATTTGACTAGCTCTGCCAAATTCTTAAAAAAAATGTAAAATAAAGGCCTGGAAAAATAATAGGGACACTTAAATTGTTCAATATATTCTTATATTTTTAATTATTTTTCCATAAATATTACAAGATATATACATTCAATTAAAGGTATTCAAATAGTTTAACTAATAAAATAAAAATATTTCACTAGCTCTGCCAAATTCTTAAAAAAAAATTAAAATAAAGGCCTGGAAAAATAATTGGGACACTTAAGTTTTTCAATATATTCTTATATTTTTAATTATTTTTCCATAAATATTACAAGATATATACATTAAATTAAAGATATTCAAATAGTTTAACTAATAAAATAAAAATATTTCACTAGCTCTGCCAAATTCTTAAAAAAATTTAAAATAAAGGCCTGGAAAAATAATGGGGACACATATGTTTTTCAATATATTCTTATATTATTAATTATTTTTCCATAAATATTACAAGGTATATACATTAAATTAAAGGTATTCAAATAGTTTAACTAATAAAATAAAAATATTTCACTAGCCCTGCCAAATTCTTAACAAAAATGTAAAATATAAGCCTGGAAAAATAATAGGGACACTTAAGTTTTTCAATATATTCTTATATTTTTAATTATTTTTCCATAAATATTACAAGGTATATACATTAAATTAAAGGTATTCAAATAGTTTAACTAATAAAATAAAAATATTTCACTAGCTCTGCCAAATTCTTAAAAAAAATGTAAAATATAGGCCTGGAAAAATAATAGGGACACTTAAGTTTTTCAATATATTCTTATATTTTTAATCATTTTTCCATAAATATTACCAGGTATATACATTAAATTAAAGGTATTCAAATAGTTTAACTAATAAAATAAAAATATTTCACTAGCTCTCCCAAATTCTTAAAAAAAAATGTGAATTGAAGGCCTGGAAAAATAATAGGGACACTTAAGTTTTTCAATATATTCTTATAATGTTAATTATTTTCATAAATATTACAAGGTATATACATTAAATTAAATGTATTCAAATAGTTTAACTAATAAAATAAAAATATTTCACTAGCTCTGCCAAATTCTTAAAAAAAATGTAAAATAAAGGCCTGGAAAAATAATAGGGACACTTAAGTTCTTCAATATATTCTTATATTTTTAATTATTTTTCCCTAAATATTACAAGGTATATACATTAAATTAAATGTATTCAAATAGTTTAACTAATAAAATAAAAATATTTCACTAGCTCTGCCAAATTCTTAAAAAAAAATGTAAAATAAAGGCCTGGAAAAATAATAGGGACACTTAAGTTTTTCAATATATTCTTATATTTTTAATTATTTTTCCATAAATATTACAAGGTATATACATTAAATTAAAGGTATTCAAATAGTTTAAATAATAAAATAAAAATATTTGACTAGCTCTGCCAAATTCTTAAAAAAAATGTAAAATAAAGGCCTGGAAAAATAATTGGGACACTTAAGTTTTTCAATATATTCTTATATTTTTAATTATTTTTCCATAAATATTACAAGATATATACATTAAATTAAAGGTATTCAAATAGTTTAACTAATAAAATAAAATTAATTCACTAGCTCTGCCAAATTCTTAAAAAAAAATTTAAAATAAAGGCCTGGAAAAATAATAGGGACACTTAAGTTTTTCAATATATTCTTATATTTTTAATTATTTTTTCCATAAATATTACAAGGTATATAAATTAAATTAAATGTATTCAAATAGTTTAACTAATAAAATAAAAATATTTCACTAGCTCTGCCAAATTCTCAAAAAAAATTTAAATTAAAGGCCTGGAAAAATAATAGGGACACTTAAGTTTTTTAATATATTCTTATATTTTTAATTATTTTTCCGTAAATATTAAAAGGTATATATATTAAATTAAAGGTATTCAAATAGTTCAACTAATAAAATAAAAATATTTCACTAGCTCTGCCAAATTCTTAAAAAAAAAATTAAAATATAGGCCTGGAAAAATAATTGGGACACTTAAGTTTTTCAATATATTCTTATATTTTTAATTATTTTTCCATAAATATTACAAGGTATATACATTAAATTAAAGGTATTCAAATAGTTTAACTAATAAAATAAAATTAATTCACTAGCTCTGCCAAATTCTTAAAAAAAAAATTTAAAATAAAGGCCTGGAAAAATAATAGGGACACTTAAGTTTTTCAATATATTCTTATATTTTTAATTATTTTTTCCATAAATATTACAAGGTATATAAATTAAATTAAATGTATTCAAATAGTTTAACTAATAAAATAAAAATATTTCACTAGCTCTGCCAAATTCTCAAAAAAAATTTAAATTAAAGGCCTGGAAAAATAATAGGGACACTTAAGTTTTTTAATATATTCTTATATTTTTAATTATTTTTCCATAAATATTACAAGGTATATATATTAAATTAAAGGTATTCAACTAGTTCAACTAATAAAATAAAAATATTTCAATAGCTCTGCCAAATTCTTACATAAAATGTAAAATATAGGCCTGGAAAAATAATAGGGACACTTAAGTTTTTTAATATATTCTTATATTTTTAATTATTTTTCCATAAATATTACCAGGTATATACATTAGATTAAAGGTATTCAAATAGTTTAACTAATAAAATAAAAATATTTCACTAGCTCTCCCAAATTCTTAAAAAAAATGTGAATTGAAGGCCTGGAAAAATAATAGGGACACTTAAGTTTTTCAATATATTCTTATAATTTTAATTATTTTCATAAATATTACAAGGTATATACATTAAATTAAATGTATTCAAATAGTTTAACTAATAAAATAAAAATATTTCACTAACTCTGCCAAATTCTTAAAAAAAATGTAAAATAAATTCCTGGAAAAATAATAGGGACACTTAAGTTTTTCAATATATTCTTATATTTTTAATTATTTTTCCATAAATATTACAAGATATATACATTAAATTAAAGGTATTCAAATAGTTTAACTAATAAAATAAAAATATTTCACTAGCTCTGCCAAATTCTTAAAAAAAATGTAAAATAAAGGCCTGGAAAATTAATAGGGACACTTAAATTGTTCAATATATTCTTATATTTTTTATTATTTTTCCATAAATATTACAAGGTATATACATTAAATTAAAGATATTCAAATAGTTTAACTAATAAAATAAAAATATTTCACTAGCTCTGCCAAATTCTTAAAAAAATTTAAAATAAAGGCCTGGAAAAATAATAGGGACACATATATTTTTCAATATATTCTTATATTATTAATTATTTTTCCATAAATATTACAAGGTATATACATTAAATTAAAGGTATTCAAATAGTTTAACTAATAAAATAAAAATATTTCACTAGCTCTGCCAAATTCTTAACAAAAATGTAAAATATAGGCCTGGAAAAATAATAGGGACACTTAAGTTTTTCAATATATTCTTATATTTTTAATTATTTTTCCATAAATATTACAAAGTATATACATTAAATTAAAGGTATTCAAATAGTTTAACTAATAAAATAAAAATATTTCACTAGCTCTGCCAAATTCTTAAAAAAAATGTAAAATATAGGCCTGGAAAAATAATAGGGACACTTAAGTTTTTCAATATATTCTTATATTTTTAATCATTTTTCCATAAATATTACCAGGTATATACATTAAATTAAAGGTATTCAAATAGTTTAACTAATAAAATAAAAATATTTCACTAGCTCTCCCAAATTCTTAAAAAAAATGTGAATTGAAGGCCTGGAAAAATAATAGGGACACTTAAGTTTTTCAATATATTCTTATAATTTTAATTATTTTCTACCCATATATTAATGATTTAACATCAGCATAGGTAGCTAGTAGGTAGATGTAAGTTGGTTTTACCAAAATGTACAAAAATTATAAAGGAAAAATATTCAAATAGGTTTTTTAAAATTTTGCCTCCAATACTATTATTAATATATACTTATTATAATTTTGTAAATAACTATTAACTATTAAGAAGAAAAAGTTGTATAACTTGAACTATTTATTATATGTATATTATTTTCTAGATGAAAAAGAATGTATATATTACTTGGAAATAAAGAATTGAATTTAATTATTTTCATAAATATTACAAGGTATATACATTAAATTAAATGTATTCAAATAGTTTAACTAATAAAATAAAAATATTTCACTAGCTCTGCCAAATTCTTAAAAAAATGTAAAATAAAGGCCTGGAAAAATAATAGGGACACTTAAGTTTTTCAATATATTCTTATATTTTTAATTATTTTTCCATAAATATTACAAGGTATATACATTAAATTAAAGGTATTCAAATAGTTTAAATAATAAAATAAAAATATTTGACTAGCTCTGCCAAATTCTTAAAAAAAAGGTAAAATAAAGGCCTGGAAAAATAATAGGGACACTTAAATTGTTCAATATATTTTTATATTTTTAATTATTTTTCCATAAATATTACAAGATATATACATTAAATTAAAGGTATTCAAATAGCTTAACTAATAAAATAAAAATATTTCACTAGCTCTGCCAAATTCTTAAAAAAAAAATTAAAATATAGGCCTGGAAAAATAATTGGGACACTTAAGTTTTTCAATATATTCTTATATTTTTAATTATTTTTCCATAAATATTACAAGATATATACATTAAATTAAAGGTATTCAAATAGTTTAACTAATAAAATAAAAATATTTAACTAGCTCTGCCAAATTCTTAAAAAAATGTAAAATAAAGGCCTGGAAAAATAATAGGGACACTTAAATTGTTCAATATATTCTTATATTTTTTATTATTTTTCCATAAATATTACAAAGTATATACATTAAATTAAAGATATTCAAATAGTTTAACTAATAAAATAAAAATATTTCACTAGCTCTGCCAAATTCTTAAAAAAATTTAAAATAAAGGCCTGGAAAAATAATAGGGACACTTAAGTTTTTTAATATATTCTTATATTTTAAATTATTTTTCCATAAATATTACCAGGTATATACATTAAATTAAAGGTATTCAAATAGTTTAACTAATAAAATAAAAATATTTCACTAGCTCTCCCAAATTCGTAAAAAAAATGTGAATTGAAGGCCTGGAAAAATAATAGGGACACTTAAGTTTTTCAATATATTCTTATAATTTTAATTATTTTCATAAATATTACAAGGTATATACATTAAATTAAATGTATTCAAATAGTTTAACTAATAAAATAAAAATATTTCACTAGCTCTGCCAAATTCTTAAAAAAAATTTAAATTAAAGGCCTGGAAAAATAATAGCGACACTTAAGTTTTTTAATATATTCTTATATTTTTAATTATTTTTCCATAAATATTACCAGGTATATACATTAAATTAAAGGTATTCAAATAGTTTAACTAATAAAATAAAAATATTTCACTAGCTCTCCCAAATTCTTAAAAAAAAATGTGAATTGAAGGCCTGGAAAAATAATAGGGACACTTAAGTTTTTCAATATATTCTTATAATTTTAATTATTTTCATAAATATTACAAGGTATATACATTAAATTAAATGTATTCAAATAGTTTAACTAATAAAATAAAAATATTTCACTAGCTCTGCCAAATTCTTAAAAAAAATGTAAAATAAATTCCTGGAAAAATAATAGGGACACTTAAGTTTTTCAATATATTCTTATATTTTTAATTATTTTTCCATATATATTACAAGGTATATACATTAAATTAAATGTATTCAAATAGTTTAACTAATAAAATAAAAATATTTGACTAGCTCTTCCAAATTCTTAAAAAAAATGTAAAATAAAGGCCTGGAAAAATAATAGGGACACTTAAGTTTTTCAATATATTCTTATATTTTTAATTATTTTTCCCTAAATATTAAAAGGTATATACATTAAATTAAATGTATTCAAATAGTTTAACTAATAAAATAAAAATATTTCACTAGCTCTGCCAAATTCTTAAAAAAAATGTAAAATAAAGGCCTGGAAAAATAATAGGGACACTTAAGTTTTTCAATATATTCTTATATTTTTAATTATTTTTCCATAAATATTACAAGGTATATACATTAAATTAAAGGTATTCAAATAGTTTAAATAATAAAATAAAAATATTTGACTAGCTTTGCCAAATTCTTAAAAAAATGTAAAATAAAGGCCTGGAAAAATAATAGGGACACTTAAGTTTTTCAATATATTCTTATATTTTTAACTATTTTTCCATATATATATTACAAGGTATATACATTAAATTAAAGGTATTCAAATAGTTTAACTAATAAAATAAAAATATTTCACTAGCTCTGCCAAATTCTTAAAAAAAATGTAAAATAAAGGCCTGGAAAAATAATAGGGACACTTAAATTGTTCAATATATTCTTATATTTTTAATTATTTTTCCATAAATATTACAAGATATATACATTAAATTAAAGGTATTCAAATAGCTTAACTAATAAAATAAAAATATTTCACTAGCTCTGCCAAATTCTTAAAAAAAAATTAAAATATAGGCCTGGAAAAATAATTGGGACACTTAAGTTTTTCAATATATTCTTATATTTTTAATTATTTTTCCATAAATATTACAAGATATATACATTAAATTAAAGGTATTCAAATAGTTTAACTAATAAAATAAAAATATTTCACTAGCTCTGCCAAATTCTTAAAAAAATTTAAAATAAAGGCCTGGAAAAATAATAGGGACACATATATTTTTCAATATATTCTTATATTATTAATTATTTTTCCATAAATATTACAAGGTATATACATTAAATTAAAGGTATTCAAATAGTTCAACTAATAAAATAAAAATATTTCACTAGCTCTGCCAAATTCTTAACAAAAATGTAAAATATAGGCCTGGAAAAATAATAGGGACACTTAAGTTTTTATTTTCTGGTGCGGTTTATCGCCCACATGTTGGGTAACAGACTAATCCGATCGAATCTGGGTGGATGTTCTATCGTCAAGCGTGCGACCAGGGGTACACCACAGGGGGGTGTCCTATCCCCTCTATTGTGGCTCTTGGTCGCAAACGTTGGTCTGAGGCTCCTGGAAAGTAGGGGCTTTAGGGTTGTGGCATATGCCGACGATGTGGCTATTCTTGTGGGTGGAAAATTTTTGCCGACGCTGGGGGAACTGATTGAGTCTGCTCTTGGAATTTTATCCTCTTGGGCAACGAACTGTGGCCTGGGGATAAATCCAAATAAGACGGATCTCGTTCTGTTCTCGCGTAGGTACAAAATTGAAACCTTCAGGCTGCCAAGATTAGCTGGTAGGGAGCTGCCGTTGTCTTCTGAGGTCAAGTACTTGGGTGTTGTCCTGGACAGTAAGCTGAACTGGAAACGAAACACCGAGGAAAGAATGAAGAAGGGACTGAATGCTTTCTACCAGTGTAGGAACTCCATAGGTAAGAACTGGGGTCTTCCGCCTAGGGCCATTCGCTGGATATATCTGGCGATTGTTAGACCGGTTATTACTTATGGTTGTGTTGTCTGGTGGTGTGCCTTAGACAAGAGTTTTCAACGGAAAATCTTGGATAAGGTTCAGCGGATTGCCTCTTTGAGTATCACTGGAGTGAGGAAGAGTTGCCCTCAGGCTGCTCTTGATACTATGCTCTGTCTGACTCCGCTTGACTTATATGTCAAGAGGTGTGCAGCGCGTAGTGCCATACGCCTGAGGGAATCGGGTTGCTGGAAGCAGCGCCCGATAGGTCACTCCAGAGTTCTGAGTATCGTCTTTCCTGACGGAAGGTATGGACTTTCGGAAAAAGCCACTGATTACATTGTGCCCGAGGCTATATTCCTACCTGGTTTAAGGACACTTATACCGGATAGGGCACAATGGAATGGTGGGGTACTCCGGGGGCAGAGTGGTATACCCATTTTCACAGATGGGTCTAAGTTAGGTGGATGTACAGGTGCTGGGGTTTTCTGTAGGGAACTCGGTCTTGAACTCCACTTCAGGTTGAATGATGACTGCAGCGTTTTTCAGGCGGAGATTTTTGCAATACTGAAGGCTATTGAGGCCATAGCTGGTGGCCCATCTTCGGATTCGGAATCTTACATGATCTTCGTTGACAGTCAGGCTGCCCTTAAGGCCATTGCGTCGGTCTGGTGCAAATCACGACTGGTTCGCGAGTGCAAAGAGTCGTTGAGGTCTTTTGAACCGGACCGTATCCGTCTATACTGGGTTCCGGGTCATAGCGGAATACTGGGCAATGAGACGGCGGATGCCCTCGCTAGGTTAGGTTCCCTTTCTGGGGGCGATTTAATAGTTGGTCCTAAACCCCCAGTCTGCCACCTCTATGGCCTCATCGATGGATGGGTTAGGGAGGAAGAGCAGAGGCGTTGGAGGAACGGATCAGGTTGTTCTGTCTCTAGACGTCTATGGCCTGCTGTGGACAGTAAGAGAACAGATTGGCTGCTGGACTTGGTTAAGGCCAGCGTAAGGTTGGTTGTCGGTTTTATCACAGGGCACTGCGAGATTAGGTCGCTGACGGGGATCTGGAACAGATCCCAGCCGGACTATTGCAGGGTATGTTGCGATGAGGAGGAGTTAGAGACTATCGAACACCTCCTCTGTAACTGCCCAGCCCTTGGTAGGTTGAGGTTGAGGAGCCTTGGCAGAGCCTTCTTTGAGAGCTTGAGTTCTGTGTCGAGAGCCGACATCAAGGCTCTCCACAGATTCATTAGCAGTTTGAGCTGGTTGAGAGGTGCTAGGGCTTCATAAGTGTAGTCGCGCGCTCAACCCTTGTTTGTGTCTGTTTCTTTCTGTGTGATTCCCATCCTCCCCTTACCCTTATGCCCTCCTTTCATCCTATTCCCTCTATTTCCTTCCCTCTCCAAGGACGTTGTACAATGGGTCAATTTCGACCTCCGGGTATTGTACTTGTCTTAACGGACAAGTACACGTCCTCTAACCTAACCTAACCTAAGTTTTTCAATATATTCTTATATTTTTAATTATTTTTCCATAAATATTATTATTAAATTAGAGGTATTCAAAAAGTTTAACTAATAAAATAAAAATATTTCACTAGCTCTGCCAAATTCTTAAAAAAAATGTAAAATATAGGCCTGGAAAAATAATAGGGACACTTAAGTTTTTCAATATATTCTTATATTTTTAATCATTTTTCCATAAATATTACCAGGTATATACATTAAATTAAAGGTATTCAAATAGTTTAACTAATAAAATAAAAATATTTCACTAGCTCTCCCAAATTCTTAAAAAAATGTGAATTGAAGGCCTGGAAAAATAATAGGGACACTTAAGTTTTTCAATATATTCTTATATTTTTAATTATTTTTCCATAAATATTACAAGGAATATACATTAAATTAAAGGTATTCAAATAGTTTAAATAATAAAATAAAAATATTTGACTAGCTCTGCCAAATTCTTAAAAAAATGTAAAATAAAGGCCTGGAAAAATAATAGGGACACATAAGTTTTTCAATATATTCTTATATTTTTAATAATTTTTCCATATATATTACAAGGTATATACATTAAATTAAAGGTATTCAAATAGTTTAACTAATAAAATAAAGATATTTGACTAGCCCTGCCAAATTCTTAAAAAAAAATTTAAAATAAAGGCCTGGAAAAGTAATAGGGACGCTTAAGTTTTTCAATATATTCTTATATTTTTAATTATTTTTCCATAAATATTACAAGATATATACATTAAATTAAAGGTATTCAAATAGTTTAACTAATAAAATAAAAATATTTCACTAGCTCTCCCAAATTCTTAAAAAAAAATTAAATTAAAGGCCTGGAAAAATAATAGGGACACTTAAGTTTTTCAATATGTTCATATATTTTTAATTATTTTTCCATAAATATTACAAGGTATATACATTTAATTAAAGATATTCAAATAGTTTAACTAATAAAATAAAAATATTTCACTAGCTCTGCCAAATTCTTAAAAAAATTTAAAATAAAGGCCTGGAAAAATAATAGGGACACATAAATTTTTCAATATATTCATATATTATTAATTATTTTTCGATAAATATTACAAGGTATATACATTAAATTAAAGGTATTCAAATAGTTTAACTAATAAAATAAAAATATTTCACTAGCTCTGCCAAATTCTTAACAATAATGTAAAATATAGGCCTGGAAAAATAATAGGGACACTTAAGTTTTTCAATATATTCTTATATTTTTAATTATTTTTCCATAAATATTACAAAGTATATACATTAAATTCAAGGTATTCAAATAGTTTAACTAATAAAATAAAAATATTGCACTAGCTCTGCCAAATTCTTAAAAAAAATGTAAAATATAGGCCTGGAAAAATAATAGGGACACTTAAGTTTTTCAATATATTCTTATATTTTTAATCATTTTTCCATAAATATTACCAGGTATATACATTAAATTAAAGGTATTCAAATAGTTTAACTAATAAAATAAAAATATTTCACTAGCTCTGCCAAATTCTTAAAAAAAATGTGAATTGAAGGCCTGAAAAAATAATAGGGACACTTAAGTTTTTCAATATATTCTTATAATTTTAATTATTTTCATAAATATTACAAGGTATGTATATACATTAAATTAAATGTATTCAAATAGTTTAACTAATAAAATAAAAATATTTCACTAGCTCTGCCAAATTCTTAAAAAAAATGTAAAATAAAGGCCTGGAAAAATAATAGGGACACTTAAGTTTTTCAATATATTCTTATATTTTTAATTATTTTTCCATAAATATTACAAAGTATATACATTAAATAAAATGTATTCAAATAGTTTAACTAATAAAATAAAAATATTTGACTAGCTCTTCCAAATTCTTAAAAAAAATGTAAAATAAAGGCCTGGAAAAATAATAGGGACACTTAAGTTTTTCAATATGTTCTTATATTTTTAATTATTTTTCCATAAATATTACAAGGTATATACATTAAATTAGAAGTCGCCGTAGTCTAGTAGGTAGTGTGTTGGCTTGTTAGACGTAAAGCCAGGGTTAGAGCCCCAGGCCAGACATCAAAACAAAATACAAAAAGTATTTCTTCGGCGATTTCCTCTCAGCAGATTTCTGGCAAAAATTCTGAGAGTAAATAAAATTGCCATGAAAAGTTTCTCAAAAAATTTGTCGTTCGGAGTCGACTTTAAACTTTAGGTCCCGCCACTTATGTATAAAATTAACACACACAACATAAGTGGTGTTAGAAACTAGGTCAATAATCCTGACTGAAGGGTTGTAATGACCAATTATGTATGTATACATTAAATTAAAGGTATTCAAATAGTTTAACTAATAAAATAAAAATATTTCACTAGCTCTGCTCAATTCTTAAAAAAAAATTTAAATTAAAGGCCTGGAAAAATAATAGGGACACTTAAGTTTTTCAATATATTCTTATATTTTTAATTATTTTTCCATAAATATTACAAGGTATATACATTAAATTAAATGTATTCAAATAGTTTAACTAATAAAATCAAAATATTTCACTAGCTCTGCCAAATTCTTGAAAAAAATGTAAAATAAAGGCCTGGAAAAATAATAGGGACACTTAAGTTTTTCAATATATTCTTATATTTTTAATTATTTTTCCATATATATTACAAGGTATATACATTAAATTAAATGTATTCAAATAGTTTAACTAATAAAATAAAAATATTTGAATAGCTCTTCCAAATTCTTAAAAAAAATGTAAAATAAAGGCCTGGAAAAATAATAGGGACACTTAAGTTTTTCAATATATTCTTATATTTTTAATTATTTTTCCATATATATTACAAGGTATATACATTAAATTAAATGTATTCAAATAGTTTAACTAATAAAATAAAAATATTTCACTAGCTCTGCCAAATTCTTAAAAAAAATGTAAAATAAAAGCCTGGAAAAATAATAGGGACACTTAAGTTTTTCAATATATTCTTATATTTTTAATTATTTTTCCATAAATATTACAAGGTATATACATTAAATTAAATGTATTCAAATAGTTTAACTAATAATATAAAAATATTTGACTAGCTCTGCCAAATTCTTAAAAAAAAATGTAAAATAAAGGCCTGGAAAAATAATAGGGACACTTAAGTTTTTCAATATATTCTTATATTTTTAATTATTTTTCCATATATATTACAAGGTATATACATTAAATTAAAGGTATTTAAATAGTTTAACTAATAAAATAAAAATATTTGACTAACTCTGCAAAATTCTTAAAAAAAATGTAAAATAAAGGCCTGGAAAAATAATAGGGACACTTAAGTTTTTCAATATATTCTTATATTTTTAATTATTTTTCCATAAATATTACAAGGTATATACATTAAATTAAATGTATTCAAATAGTTTAACTAATAAAATAAAAATATTTGACTAGCTCTGCCAAATTCTTAAAAAAAATTTAAAATAAAGGCCTGGAAAAATAATAGGGACACTTAAGTTTTTCAATATATTCTTATATTTTTAATTATTTTTCCATATATATTACAAGGTATATACATTAAATTAAAGGTATTCAAATAGTTTAACTAATAAAATAAAAATATTTGACTAACTCTGCAAAATTCTTAAAAAAAATGTAAAATAAAGGCCTGGAAAAATAATAGGGACACTTAAGTTTTTCAATATATTCTTATATTTTTAATTATTTTTCCACAAATATTACAAAGTATATACATTAAATTAAATGTATTCAAATAGTTTAACTAACAAAATAAAAATATTTGACTAGCTCTTCCAAATTCTTAAAAAAATGTAAAATAAAGGCCTGGAAAAATAATAGGGACACTTAAGTTTTTCAATATGTTCTTATATTTTTAATTATTTTTCCATAAATATTACATGGTATATACATTAAATTAAAGGTATTCAAATAGTTTAACTAATAAAATAAAAATATTTCACTAGATCTGCCAAATTGTTAAAAAAAATGTAAAATAAAGGCCTGGAAAAATAATAGGGACACTTAAGTTTTTCAATATATTCTTATATTTTTAATTATTTTTCCATAAATATTACAAGGTATATACATTAAATTAAAGGTATTCAAATAGTTTAACTAATAAAATAAAAATATTTCACTAGCTCTGCTAAATTCTTAAAAAAAATGTAAATTAGAGGCCTGGAAAAATAATAGGGACGCTTAAGTTTTTCAATATATTCTTATATTTTTAATTATTTTTCCATAAATATTACAAGGTATATACATTAAATTAAATGTATTCAAATAGTTTAACTAATAAAATAAAAATATTTCACTAGCTCTGCCAAATTCTTAAAAAAAAATGTAAAATAAAGGCTTGGAAAATAATAGGAACACTTAAGTTTTTCAATATATTCTTATATTTTTAATTATTTTTCCATAAATATTACAAAGTATATACATTAAATTAAATGTATTCAAATAGTTTAACTAATAAAATAAAAATATTTGACTAGCTCTGCCAAATTCTTAAAAAAATTGTAAAATAAAGGCCTGGAAAAATAATAGGGACACTTAAGTTTTTCAATATATTCTTATATTTTTAATTATTTTTCCCTAAATATTACAAGGTATATATATTAAATTAAATGTATTCAAATAGTTTAACTAATAAAATAAAAATATTTCACTAGCTCTGCCAAATTCTTAAAAAAAATGTAAAATAAAGGCCTGGAAAAATAATAGGGACACTTAAGTTTTTCAATATATTCTTATATTTTTAATTATTTTTCCATAAATATTACAAGGTATATACATTAAATTAAAGGTATTCAAATAGTTTAACTAATAAAATAAAAATATTTCACTAGCTCTGCCAAATTCTTAAAAAAAAATTTAAAATAAAGGCCTGGAAAAATAATAGGGACACTTAAGTTTTTTAATATATTCTTATAGTTTAATTATTTCTTCCATAAATATTACAAGGTATATAAATTAAATTAAATGTATTCAAATAGTTTAACTAATAAAATAAAAATATTTCACTAGCTCTGCCAAATTCTTAAAAAAAATTTAAATTAAAGGCCTGGAAAAATAATAGGGACACTTAAGTTTTTTAATATATTCTTATATATTTTATTATTTTTCCATAAATATTACAAGGTATATATATTAAATTAAAGGTATTCAACTAGTTCAACTAATAAAATAAAAATATTTCACTAGCTCTGCCAAATTCTTAAATAAAATGTAAAATATAGGCCTGGAAAAATAATAGGGACACTTAAGTTTTTCAATATATTCTTATATTTTTAATTATATTTCCATATATATTACAAGGTATATACATAAAATTAAATGTATTCAAATAGTTTAACTAATAAAATAAAAATATTTCACTAGCTCTGCCAAATTCTTTAAAAAAATGTAAAATAAAGGCCTGGTAAAATAATAGGGACACTTAAGTTTTTCAATATATTCTTATATTTTTAATTATTTTTCCAAAAATATTACAAGGTATATACATTAAATTAAATGAATTCAAATAGTTTAACTAATAAAATAAAAACATTTCACTAGCTCTGCCAAATTCTAAAAAAAAATGTAAAATAAAGGTCTGGAAAAATAATAGGGACACTTAAGTTTTTCAATATATTCTTATATTTTTAATTATTTTTCCATAAATATTACAAGGTATATACATTAAATTAAAGGTATTTAAATAGTTTAAATAATAAAATAAAAATATTGGACTAGCTCAGCCAAATTCTTAAAAAAATGTAAAATAAAGGCCTGGAAAAATAATAGGGACACATAAGTTTTTCAATATATTCTTATATTTTTAATAATTTTTCCATATATATTACAAGGTATATACATTAAATTAAATGTATTCAAATAGTTTAACTAATAAAATAAAGATATTTGACTAGCCCTGCCAAATTCTTAAAAAAAATTTAAAATAAAGGCCTGGAAAAATAATAGGGACGCTTAAGTTTTTCAATATATTCTTATATTTTTAATTATTTTTCCATATATATTACAAGATATATACATTAAATTAAAGGTATTCAAATAGTTTAACTAATAAAATAAAAATATTTCACTAGCTCTGCCAAATTCTTAAAAAAAAATTAAATTAAAGGCCTGGAAAAATAATAGGGACACTTAAGTTTTTCAATATATTCTTATATTTTTAATTATTTTTCCATAAATATTACAAGTTATATACATTAAATTAAAGGTATTCAAATAGTTTAACTAATAAAATAAAAATATTTCACTAGCTCTGCCAAATTCTTAAAAAAATTTAAAATAAAGGCCTGGAAAAATAATAGGGACACATAAATTTTTCAATATATTCATATATTATTAATTATTTTTCGATAAATATTACAAGGTATATACATTAAATTAAAGGTATTCAAATAGTTTAACTAATAAAATAAAAATATTTCACTAGCTCTGCCAAATTCTTAAAAAAAATGTAAAATTAAGGCCTGGAAAAATAATAGGGACACTTAAGTTTTTCAATATATTCTTATATTTTTAATTATTTTTCCATAAATATTACAAGGTATATACATTAAATAAAATGTATTCAAATAGTTTAACTAATAAAATAAAAATATTTGACTAGCTCTTCCAAATTCTTAAAAAAAATGTAAAATAAAGGCCTGGAAAAATAATAGGGACACTTAAGTTTTTCAATATGTTCTTATATTTTTAATTATTTTTCCATAAATATTACAAGGTATATACATTAAATTAGAAGTCGCCGTAGTCTAGTAGGTAGTGTGTTGGCTTGTTAGACGTAAAGCCAGGGTTAGATCCCCAGGCCAGACATCAAAACAAAATACAAAAAGTATTTCTTCGGCGATTTCCTCTCAGCAGATTTCTGGCAAAAATTCTGAGAGTAAATAAAATTGCCATGAAAAGTTTCTCAAAAAATTTGTCGTTCGGAGTCGACTTTAAACTGTAGGTCCCGCCACTTATGTATAAAATTAACACACACAACATAAGTGGTGTGAGAAACTAGGTCAATAATCCTGACTGAAGGGTTGTAATGACCAATTATGTATGTATACATTAAATTAAAGGTATTCAAATAGTTTAACTAATAAAATAAAGATATTTGACTAGCCCTGCCAAATTCTTAAAAAAAAATTTAAAATAAAGGCCTGGAAAAATAATAGGGACGCTTAAGTTTTTCAATATATTCTTATATTTTTAATTATTTTTCCATAAATATTACAAGATATATACATTAAATTAAAGGTATTCAAATAGTTTAACTAATAAAATAAAAATATTTCACTAGCTCTGCCAAATTCTTAAAAAAAAAATTAAATTAAAGGCCTGGAAAAATAATAGGGACACTTAAGTTTTTCAATATGTTCATATATTTTTAATTATTTTTCCATAAATATTACAAGTTATATACATTAAATTAAAGATATTCAAATAGTTTAACTAATAAAATAAAAATATTTCACTAGCTCTGACAAATTCTTAAAAAAATTTAAAATAAAGGCCTGGAAAAATAATAGGGACACATAAAGTTTTCAATATATTCATATATTATTAATTATTTTTCGATAAATATTACAAGGTATATACATTAAATTAAAGGTATTCAAATAGTTTAACTAATAAAATAAAAATATTTCACTAGCTCTGCCAAATTCTTAAAAAAAATGTAAAATAAAGACCTGGAAAAATAATAGGGACACTTAAGTTTTTCAATATATTCTTATATTTTTAATTATTTTTCCATAAATATTACAAAGTATATACATTAAATAAAATGTATTCAAATAGTTTAACTAATAAAATAAAAATATTTGACTAGCTCTTCCAAATTCTTAAAAAAAATGTAAAATAAAGGCCTGGAAAAATAATAGGGACACTTAAGTTTTTCAATATGTTCTTATATTTTTAATTATTTTTCCATAAATATTACAAAGTATATACATTAAATTAAATGTATTCAAATAGTTTAACTAATAAAATAAAAATATTTGACTAGCTCTGCCAAATTCTTAAATAAAATGTAAAATATAGGCCTGGAAAAATAATAGGGACACTTAAGTTTTTCAATATATTCATATATTTTTAATTATTTTTCCATAAATATTACAAGTTATATACATTAAATTAAAGATATTCAAATAGTTTAACTAATAAAATAAAAATATTTCACTAGCTCTGACAAATTCTTAAAAAAATTTAAAATAAAGGCCTAGAAAAAATAATAGGGACACATAAATTTTTCAATATATTCATATATTATTAATTATTTTTCGATAAATATTACAAGGTATATACATTAAATTAAAGGTATTCAAATAGTTTAACTAATAAAATAAAAATATTTCACTAGCTCTGCCAAATTCTTAAAAAAAAATTTAAAATAAAGGCCTGGAAAAATAATAGGGACACTTAAGTTTTTTAATATATTCTTATAGTTTAATTATTTTTTCCATAAATATTACAAGGTATATAAATTAAATTAAATGTATTCAAATAGTTTAACTAATAAAATAAAAATATTTCACTAGGTCTGCCAAATTCTTAAAAAAAATTTAAATTAAAGGCCTGGAAAAATAATAGGGACACTTAAGTTTTTTAATATATTCTTATATATTTAATTATTTTTCCATAAATATTACAAGGTATATATATTAAATTAAAGGTATTCAACTAGTTCAACTAATAAAATAAAAATATTTCACTAGCTCTGCCAAATTCTTAAATAAAATGTAAAATATAGGCCTGGAAAAATAATAGGGACACTTAAGTTTTTCAATATATTCTTATATTTTTAATTATATTTCCATATATATTACAAGGTATATACATAAAATTAAATGTATTCAAATAGTTTAACTAATAAAATAAAAATATTTCACTAGCTCTGCCAAATTCTTTAAAAAAATGTAAAATAAAGGCCTGGAAAAATAATAGGGACACTTAAGTTTTTCAATATATTCTTATATTTTTAATTATTTTTCCAAAAATATTACAAGGTATATACATTAAATTAAATGAATTCAAATAGTTTAACTAATAAAATAAAAACATTTCACTAGCTCTGCCAAATTCTAAACAAAAATGTAAAATAAAGGTCTGGAAAAATAATAGGGACACTTAAGTTTTTCAATATATTCTTATATTTTTAATTATTTTTCCATAAATATTACAAGGTATATACATTAAATTAAAGGTATTTAAATAGTTTAAATAATAAAATAAAAATATTGGACTAGCTCAGCCAAATTCTTAAAAAAATGTAAAATAAAGGCCTGGAAAAATAATAGGGACACATAAGTTTTTCAATATATTCTTATATTTTTAATAATTTTTCCATATATATTACAAGGTATATACATTAAATTAAAGGTATTCAAATAGTTTAACTAATAAAATAAAGATATTTGACTAGCCCTGCCAAATTCTTAAAAAAAATTTAAAATAAAGGCCTGGAAAAATAATAGGGACGCTTAAGTTTTTCAATATATTCTTATATTTTTAATTATTTTTCCATATATATTACAAGATATATACATTAAATTAAAGGTATTCAAATAGTTTAACTAATAAAATAAAAATATTTCACTAGCTCTGCCAAATTCTTAAAAAAAAATTAAATTAAAGGCCTGGAAAAATAATAGGGACACTTAAGTTTTTCAATATGTTCATATATTTTTAATTATTTTTCCATAAATATTACAAGTTATATACATTAAATTAAAGATATTCAAATAGTTTAACTAATAAAATAAAAATATTTCACTAGCTCTGCCAAATTCTTAAAAAAATTTAAAATAAAGGCCTGGAAAAATAATAGGGACACATAAATTTTTCAATATATTCATATATTATTAATTATTTTTCGATAAATATTACAAGGTATATACATTAAATTAAAGGTATTCAAATAGTTTAACTAATAAAATAAAAATATTTCACTAGCTCTGCCAAATTCTTAAAAAAAATGTAAAATTAAGGCCTGGAAAAATAATAGGGACACTTAAGTTTTTCAATATATTCTTATATTTTTAATTATTTTTCCATAAATATTACAAAGTATATACATTAAATAAAATGTATTCAAATAGTTTAACTAATAAAATAAAAATATTTGACTAGCTCTTCCAAATTCTTAAAAAAAATGTAAAATAAAGGCCTGGAAAAATAATAGGGACACTTAAGTTTTTCAATATGTTCTTATATTTTTAATTATTTTTCCATAAATATTACAAGGTATATACATTAAATTAGAAGTCGCCGTAGTCTAGTAGGTAGTGTGTTGGCTTGTTAGACGTAAAGCCAGGGTTAGATCCCCAGGCCAGACATCAAAACAAAGTACAAAAAGTATTTCTTCGGCGATTTCCTCTCAGCAGATTTCTGGCAAAAATTCTGAGAGTAAATAAAATTGCCATGAAAAGTTTCTCAAAAAATTTGTCGTTCGGAGTCGACTTTAAACTGTAGGTCCCGCCACTTATGTATAAAATTAACACACACAACATAAGTGGTGTGAGAAACTAGGTCAATAATCCTGACTGAAGGGTTGTAATGACCAATTATGTATGTATACATTAAATTAAAGGTATTCAAATAGTTTAACTAATAAAATAAAGATATTTGACTAGCCCTGCCAAATTCTTAAAAAAAAAATTTAAAATAAAGGCCTGGAAAAATAATAGGGACGCTTAAGTTTTTCAATATATTCTTATATTTTTAATTATTTTTCCATAAATATTACAAGATATATACATTAAATTAAAGGTATTCAAATAGTTTAACTAATAAAATAAAAATATTTCACTAGCTCTGCCAAATTCTTAAAAAAAAAATTAAATTAAAGGCCTGGAAAAATAATAGGGACACTTAAGTTTTTCAATATGTTCATATATTTTTAATTATTTTTCCATAAATATTACAAGTTATATACATTAAATTAAAGATATTCAAATAGTTTAACTAATAAAATAAAAATATTTCACTAGCTCTGACAAATTCTTAAAAAAATTTAAAATAAAGGCCTGGAAAAATAATAGGGACACATAAATTTTTCAATATATTCATATATTATTAATTATTTTTCGATAAATATTACAAGGTATATACATTAAATTAAAGGTATTCAAATAGTTTAACTAATAAAATAAAAATATTTCACTAGCTCTGCCAAATTCTTAAAAAAAAATGTAAAATAAAGACCTGGAAAAATAATAGGGACACTTAAGTTTTTCAATATATTCTTATATTTTTAATTATTTTTCCATAAATATTACAAAGTATATACATTAAATAAAATGTATTCAAATAGTTTAACTAATAAAATAAAAATATTTGACTAGCTCTTCCAAATTCTTAAAAAAAATGTAAAATAAAGGCCTGGAAAAATAATAGGGACACTTAAGTTTTTCAATATGTTCTTATATTTTTAATTATTTTTCCATAAATATTACAAGGTATATACATTAAATTAGAAGTCGCCGTAGTCTAGTAGGTAGTGTGTTGGCTTGTTAGACGTAAAGCCAGGGTTAGATCCCCAGGCCAGACATCAAAACAAAATACAAAAAGTATTTCTTCGGCGATTTCCTCTCAGCAGATTTCTGGCAAAAATTCTGAGAGTAAATAAAATTGCCATGAAAAGTTTCTCAAAAAATTTGTCGTTCGGAGTCGACTTTAAACTGTAGGTCCCGCCACTTATGTATAAAATTAACACACACAACATAAGTGGTGTGAGAAACTAGGTCAATAATCCTGACTGAAGGGTTGTAATGACCAATTATGTATGTATACATTAAATTAAAGGTATTCAAATAGTTTAACTAATAAAATAAAAATATTTCACTAGCTCTGCTAAATTCTTAAAAAAAAAAATTTAAATTAAAGGCCTGGAAAAATAATAGGGACGCTTAAGTTTTTCAATATATTCTTATATTTTTAATTATTTTTCCATAAATATTACAAGGTATATACATTAAATTAAATGTATTCAAATAGTTTAACACAAAAATTTTATTCAAAAAATTCTGAAAAATTAAAAAAAAAAAACTTTAATTTTTAATATTGTTATTTAATACAAAAATTTAAAATAATTGTCTTGTAAAAGAACAATACTTAAAATATTTGTGAACACTAACAAAATACACTGCTTTTATCATGGATGAAAGCAGTGACTCAAGTGAAGACAATGATATTAGCTGGCAAGTAGTTACATCGCCAATAACAAAAAAACGACGACAAAGTGTATCACCGAGAATATTCGAAAACAAAAGACAAAATCTCAACAACAATAACTTAACTGAAATTAAAAATGTTAACAATAACAATGCAAGTACATCAATAAAGGCGCGTGCACTTTTAAACGTAAACAACATTCCAATGACAAACAACAACGATGCTAGTACATCAAAACAAACAAAAACAAATAATGTGAGTCCAAATATTTCAGGCTCCCAAAATAATAATCGTTTTGCTAGTCTTGATTGTGAAGACATTGATACTGAGGATGAAGAATATAATGAAAACAGCAATAACAATGGACCAAAGCCGCCACCTATATTCATACCATTTGTTGCTGATATTAGCGCAATGATAAAATCTTTTTCTAAAATTATTTCTTCCTCTGAATTTCAATACAAGTCACTTAAAGATGGACAAATAAGATTACTAATGAAAAATGTAAAATCGTACAGAATTATTGTTACTCATTTAAACGACAAGAAAATTAAGTTCCATACCTACCAATTGAAGCAAGACCGATCGTATAGAGTAGTTATAAAAAATTTACATCACTCTACACCAACTACTGATATTAAATACGACATTGAAAAAAATGGTCATAAAGTTCGAAACATTGTTAATGTTCGCAGTAGAATAACGAAAAATCCCCTTCCAATGTTCTTCGTTGATTTAGAACCTGACCTAAATAACAAAAACGTATACGATATTAGGCATATAAATAACGCCATTGTCACCATTGAACCCCCCAAGAAAAACTAACGATCTCGTGCAATGTCATAGATGCCAAGAATTCGGCCATACCAAAACATACTGCCGAAAAGAAGAAAAATGTGTTAAATGTGGCTTAGGACACCTTACAATAGACTGCAATAAAAATATTGAAACTCCTCCACGCTGTGTAAACTGTCTACAAAACCATCCAGCAAACTACAAAGGCTGCATAGTGTATAAACAGATATTAAAAAGAAAATTGCAAAATAATAATCTCTACAGAAGAGATAAAACCAGCCAATATGTATTTAATAGTGAAGATTACCCAAATCAATTTAAACAAAATGCAAACACCAACACTAGTCAAAATAATAGATTTTCATACTCCGAAATTTTACGGAATCCACAGCAACTAAATCCACTAAACAAGCCTTTTGGAAAACTCGAAAAATTAATTGAAAACCAAATAGAACAGACCAATAAGTTAATAAATATGATGTCCCTTTTGATATCAAAACTATGCAATTGAATTTGAGAATTGGAATATGGAATGCCAATGGGCTTTCCAATCATACTCAAGAGGTAGAAATATTTCTTAAAACTAATTTTATTGATATACTCCTAGTCTCGGAAACACACTTCACAGACAGATCATTTTTTAAAATAAAAGATTTTGACATAATAAAAGCTAACCACCCAGACAATAGAGCACATGGTGGAGCAGCAATACTTGTAAAATCATCAATAAATTACAATATCACCGACGAAATAAGACAGCAAAGTCTACAAGCTGCATGTATTAAAATATTTTGTGATTCGACTTCCATTACCATAAGCTCTATCTATTTTCCTCCCAGATTTTCTGTAAAGTGTCAGGAATTTCAAGAATTTTTTAGAAGACTTGGGCCTAGATTTATAGTAGGAGGTGATTTCAATGCTAAACATCATTGGTGGGGTTCGAGATTAATAAATCCTAAAGGCAGAGAACTTTTTAATTGTATCAGCAATAACAACTACTCAGTTTTATCTACGGGTAGTCCAACATATTGGCCTACAGATTTGAATAAAACGCCAGATTTATTGGATTTTGTTGTATATTACGGCATACCAAATAATTTACTACAAATAGCTGATAGCTACGATCTAAACTCCGACCATTCGCCACTTATCCTTGATTTTAATACATTTTTACATTGTCACTTGAAAAGATATCAAATTTTAAATAATAAAGCTGATCTATCATCATTTAGCACCTGGTTAGAAAGAACTGTCAGCCTCAATATTTCAGTAAAATCTGCATCGGAATTAGATGACGCGGTTGAAACATTTAACAATTTAATTCATGAAGCTGGATTTCTATCTACACCATCAACTGAGACCCATAATAACCCAAAACCAGGTTTACGTAACTGCTGAAATAAGAACAATGATTCAAAATAAAAGGAGACTAAGAAGAATATGGCAAATGAGTAGAAACCCGAATGATAAACGAAACCTTAATAGGGCCACAAAGGAACTTAAACTACGGCTAACTGAAATAAAAAAATAAAACAGATTGAAAATTTTGTTAGTAATCTCAACGTTACAAGATATGATGAACATTACCTGTGGAATGCCACCAAATACTTAAAGCGTCCAATCAAGAAAAATACACCTATAAGAGACGAAAACGGTTTGTGGTGCAGAACAGATCGAAGCAAAGCTGAAGCATATGCATCACATTTATCAAAAATATTTCAGCCACATGAAATAAATGATTGTACTTCTACAAAAGAAATCTATGAATTTCTTGATAGTCCATGTCCAGTAGATTGGCCAATAAAACATATTTCACCAAATGAAGTACGGGAGGAGATTGCTAAGATTAATTGTAAAAAAATCACCAGGATACGACTGTGTTGATGGAAAAGTAGTCCAAGCCTTGCCTAAGAAAGCTGTAATTTTTCTTACGCTTATATTCAATTCAATTTTGAGGCTAAATCATTTTCCTTCGCAGTGGAAATGTGCTGAAGTGGTAATGATCCCTAAACCTGGAAAGCCAGAAAATGTTGTAACATCATATCGTCCGATAAGTTTGCTAGTCACATTCTCCAAAATATTTGAAAGAATATTTCTGAGAAGAATGTTGCCTATACTAGAAAAAGAAAACATAATACCGGAGTACCAATTCGGGTTTAGACATATGCATGGTACACCTGAACAATGCCATCGTATAGTAAATTTTATACGGGATTCCTTGGAAAACAAAAGATATTGCTCAGGTGTATTTTTGGACGTACAACAAGCATTTGATAGGGTCTGGCACGCAGGACTACTATATAAGCTTAAAAAACTACTTCCAACACATTTTTACCTAGTATTGAAATCTTATATCAGCGGAAGGTATTACTATGTCAAGGTCAACAGAGATTTTTCTGGAATTTACAGTGTCAAGGCTGGTGTCCCTCAGGGTAGTGTGTTAGGCCCATTTTTATATACAATTTTTACATCAGATATGCCCGTAATAAATAACGTACTAGTTGCAACCTACGCAGATGATACAGCGGTGTTAGCTGCTGACACAGATTCGGACGTTGCATCACAATATCTTCAAAGAGAGCTGGATGAAATAGGAATTTGGCTAAATAAATGGAAGATAAAAGCCAACACCGAAAAATCTTTACACGTAACGTTTACTTTGCGTCGTGGAAACTGCTCACGTGTATCCATTAACAACAATAACATTCCGCAATCTGACACAGTCAAATATTTAGGCCTACACATCGATCGCAGGCTTACATGGAAAAACCACATTAAAGCTAAGAAACAGCATCTTAACTTGAAATTCAAGCGCCTATTTTGGTTACTAGGTCCCAAATCCAAACTAAGTCTCGAAAATAAGGTAATTTTGTACAAAGCAATGTTAAAACCAGTGTGGACCTACGGTATACAGTTGTGGGGAACGGCCAGCAATTCTAACATTGAAATTCTACAGAGGTTTCAGTCAAAAACATTGAGGTCCTTAGTTAATGCTCCGTGGTTTGTATCAAATAAAACAATTCATGATGACTTATCAATTATGATGGTTAAAGAAGAAGCTAGAAAACATAGCAAAAATTACTTGGAGAGGCTGAGTAATCATTGTAACCCATTGGCAATAATGCTACTAGATGACACAAATGAAGTAAGAAGACTGAAAAGGAACCACATATTGGACTTGCCGTTTCGTACCTAATTAATTATACATACATTAATTAAATTCTGTGTACATATATGTAAATATTAAACTTTAGGACTTTTGTATATAATGTATATATTATAAATTTTTGAAATAATTTTAATTTTAATAATTTTTGTTTTTGTATATTGTTGTTCTCATTGGAGTTCAACAATGAATGTTATTCTTTATTTCATAAAATTTACTTAATATCCTTGGATAGATTGTAAATAAAACTAATAATAAAAAAAAAAAAAAAAAAAAAATAGTTTAACTAATAAAATCAAAATATTTCACTAGCTCTGCCAAATTCTTGAAAAAAATGTAAAATAAAGGCCTGGAAAAATAATAGGGACACTTAAGTTTTTCAATATATTCTTATATTTTTAATTATTTTTCCATATATATTACAAGGTATATACATTAAATTAAATGTATTCAAATAGTTTAACTAATAAAATAAAAATATTTGAATAGCTCTTCCAAATTTTTAAAAAAAAATGTAAAATAAAGGCCTGGAAAAATAATAGGGACACTTAAGTTTTTCAATATATTCTTATATTTTTAATTATTTTTCCATATATATTACAAGGTATATACATTAAATTAAATGTATTCAAATAGTTTAACTAATAAAATCAAAATATTTCACTAGCTCTGCCAAATTCTTAAAAAAAAATGTAAAATAAAAGCCTGGAAAAATATAAGGGACACTTAAGTTTTTCAATATATTCTTATATTTTTAATTATTTTTCCATAAATATTACAAGGTATATACATTAAATTAAATGTATTCAAATAGTTTAACTAATAAAATAAAAATATTTGACTAGCTCTGCCAAATTCTTAAAAAAAATGTAAAATAAAGGCCTGGAAAAATAATAGGGACACTTAAGTTTTTCAATATATTCTTATATTTTTAATTATTTTTCCATATATATTACAAGGTATATACATTAAATTAAAGGTATTCAAATAGTTTAACTAATAAAATAAAAATATTTGACTAACTCTGCAAAATTTTTAAAAAAAATGTAAAATAAAGGCCTGGAAAAATAATAGGGACACTTAAGTTTTTCAATATATTCTTATATTTTTAATTATTTTTCCACAAATATTACAAAGTATATACATTAAATTAAATGTATTCAAATAGTTTAACTAATAAAATAAAAATATTTCACAAGATCTGCCAAATTATTAAAAAAAATGTGAAATAAAGGCCTGGAAAAATAATAGGGACACTTAAGTTTTTCAATATATTCTTATATTTTTAATTATTTTTCCATAAATATTACAAAGTATATACATTAAATTAAATGTATTCAAATAGTTTAACTAATAAAATAAAAATATTTGACTAGCTCTGCCAAATTCTTAAAAAAAATTTAAAATAAAGGCCTGGAAAAATAATAGGAACACTTAAGTTTTTCAATATATTCTTATATTTTTAATAATTTTTCCATAAATATTACAAAGTATATACATTAAATTAAATGTATTCAAATAGTTTAACTAACAAAATAAAAACATTTCACTAGCTCTGCCAAATTCTTAAAAAAAATGTAAAATAAAGGCCTGGAAAAATAATAGGGACACTTAAGTTTTTCAATATATTCTTATATTTTTAATTATTTTTCCATAAATATTTCAAAGTATATACATTAAATTAAATGTATTCAAATAGTTTAACTAATAAAATAAAAATATTTGATTAACTCTTCCAAATTCTTAAAAAAAATGTATTATAAAGGCCTGGAAAAATAATAGGGACACTTAAGTTTTTCAATATGTTCTTAAATTTTTAATTATTTTTCCATAAATATTACAAGGTATATACATTAAATTAAAGGTATTCAAATAGTTTAACTAATAAAATAAAAATATTTCACTAGCTCTGCTAAATTCTTAAAAAAAATGTAAATTAAAGGCCTGGAAAAATAATAGGGACACTTAAGTTTTTCAATATATTCTTATATTTTTAATTATTTTTCCCTAAATATTACAAGGTATAGACATTAAATTAAATGTATTCAAATAGTTTAACTAATAAAATAAAAATATTTCACTAGCTCTGCCAAATTCTTAAAAAAAATTCAAATTAAATTCCTGGAAAAATAATAGGGACACTTAAGTTTTTTAATATATTCTTATATTTTTAATTATTTTTCCATATATAATACAAGGTATATACATTAAATTAAAGGTATTCAAATAGTTTAACTAATAAAATAAAAATATTTGACTAACTCTGCAAAATTCTTAAAAAAAATGTAAAATAAAGGCCTGGAAAAATAATAGGGACACTTAAGTTTTTCAATATATTCTTATATTTTTAATTATTTTTCCATATATATTACAAGGTATATACATTAAATTAAAGGTATTCAAATAGTTTAACTAATAAAATAAAAATATTTGACTAACTCTGCAAAATTCTTAAAAAAATGTAAAATAAAGGCCTGGAAAAATAATAGGGACACTTAAGTTTTTCAATATATTCTTATATTTTTAATTATTTTTCCACAAATATTACAAAGTAAATATTAAATTAAATGTATTCAAATTGTTTAACTAACAAAATAAAAATATTTGACTAGCTCTTCTAAATTCTTAAAAAAATGTAAAATAAAGGCCTGGAAAAATAATAGGGACACTTAAGTTTTTCAATATGTTCTTATATTTTTAATTATTTTTCCATAAATATTACATGGTATATACATTAAATTAAAGGTAGTCAAATAGTTTAACTAATAAAATAAAAATATTTCACTAGCTCTGCTAAATTCTTAAAAAAAAAAATTTAAATTAAAGGCCTGGAAAAATAATAGGGACGCTTAAGTTTTTCAATATATTCTTATATTTTTAATTATTTTTCCATAAATATTACAAGGTATATACATTAAATTAAATGTATTCAAATAGTTTAACTAATAAAATCAAAATATTTCACTAGCTCTGCCAAATTCTTGAAAAAAATGTAAAATAAAGGCCTGGAAAAATAATAGGGACACTTAAGTTTTTCAATATATTCTTATATTTTAAATTATTTTTCCATATATATTACAAGGTATATACATTAAATTAAATGTATTCAAATAGTTTAACTAATAAAATAAAAATATTTGAATAGCTCTTCCAAATTTTTAAAAAAAATGTAAAATAAAGGCCTGGAAAAATAATAGGGACACTTAAGTTTTTCAATATATTCTTATATTTTTAATTATTTTTCCATATATATTACAAGGTATATACATTAAATTAAATGTATTCAAATAGTTTAACTAATAAAATCAAAATATTTCACTAGCTCTGCCAAATTCTTAAAAAAAATGTAAAATAAAAGCCTGGAAAAATATAAGGGACACTTAAGTTTTTCAATATATTCTTATATTTTTAATTATTTTTCCATAAATATTACAAGGTATATACATTAAATTAAATGTATTCAAATAGTTTAACTAATAATATAAAAATATTTGACTAGCTCTGCCAAATTCTTAAAAAAAAATGTAAAATAAAGGCCTGGAAAAATAATAGGGACACTTAAGTTTTTCAATATATTCTTATATTTTTAATTATTTTTCCATATATATTACAAGGTATATACATTAAATTAAAGGTATTTAAATAGTTTAACTAATAAAATAAAAATATTTGCCTAACTCTGCAAAATTCTTAAAAAAAAATGTAAAATAAAGGCCTGGAAAAATAATAGGGACACTTAAGTTTTTCAATATATTCTTATATTTTTAATTATTTTTCCATAAATATTACAAGGTATATACATTAAATTAAATGTATTCAAATAGTTTAACTAATAAAATAAAAATATTTGACTAGCTCTGCCAAATTCTTAAAAAAAATGTAAAATAAAGGCCTGGAAAAATAATAGGGACACTTAAGTTTTTCAATATATTCTTATATTTTTAATTATTTTTCCATATATATTACAAGGTATATACATTAAATTAAAGGTATTCAAATAGTTTAACTAATAAAATAAAAATATTTGACTAACTCTGCAAAATTTTTAAAAAAAATGTAAAATAAAGGCCTGGAAAAATAATAGGGACACTTAAGTTTTTCAATATATTCTTATATTTTTAATTATTTTTCCACAAATATTACAAAGTATATACATTAAATTAAATGTATTCAAATAGTTTAACTAATAAAATAAAAATATTTCACAAGATCTGCCAAATTATTAAAAAAAATGTGAAATAAAGGCCTGGAAAAATAATAGGGACACTTAAGTTTTTCAATATATTCTTATATTTTTAATTATTTTTCCATAAATATTACAAAGTATATACATTAAATTAAATGTATTCAAATAGTTTAACTAATAAAATAAAAATATTTGACTAGCTCTGCCAAATTCTTAAAAAAAATGTAAAATAAAGGCCTGGAAAAATAATAGGAACACTTAAGTTTTTCAATATATTCTTATATTTTTAATAATTTTTCCATAAATATTACAAAGTATATACATTAAATTAAATGTATTCAAATAGTTTAACTAACAAAATAAAAACATTTCACTAGCTCTGCCAAATTCTTAAAAAAAATGTAAAATAAAGGCCTGGAAAAATAATAGGGACACTTAAGTTTTTCAATATATTCTTATATTTTTAATTATTTTTCCATAAATATTTCAAAGTATATACATTAAATTAAATGTATTCAAATAGTTTAACTAATAAAATAAAAATATTTGATTAGCTCTTCCAAATTCTTAAAAAAAATGTATTATAAAGGCCTGGAAAAATAATAGGGACACTTAAGTTTTTCAATACATTCTTATATTTTTAATTATTTTTCCCTAAATATTACAAGGTATAGACATTAAATTAAATGTATTCAAATAGTTTAACTAATAAAATAAAAATATTTCACTAGCTCTGCCAAATTCTTAAAAAAAAATCAAATTAAATTCCTGGAAAAATAATAGGGACACTTAAGTTTTTTAATATATTCTTATATTTTTAATTATTTTTCCATATATAATACAAGGTATATACATTAAATTAAAGGTATTCAAATAGTTTAACTAATAAAATAAAAATATTTGACTAACTCTGCAAAATTCTTAAAAAAAATGTAAAATAAAGGCCTGGAAAAATAATAGGGACACTTAAGTTTTTCAATATATTCTTATATTTTTAATTATTTTTCCATATATATTACAAGGTATATACATTAAATTAAAGGTATTCAAATAGTTTAACTAATAAAATAAAAATATTTGACTAACTCTGCAAAATTCTTAAAAAAATGTAAAATAAAGGCCTGGAAAAATAATAGGGACACTTAAGTTTTTCAATATATTCTTATATTTTTAATTATTTTTCCACAAATATTACAAAGTAAATATTAAATTAAATGTATTCAAATTGTTTAACTAACAAAATAAAAATATTTGACTAGCTCTTCTAAATTCTTAAAAAAATTTAAAATAAAGGCCTGGAAAAATAATAGGGACACTTAAGTTTTTCAATATGTTCTTATATTTTTAATTATTTTTCCATAAATATTACATGGTATATACATTAAATTAAAGGTAGTCAAATAGTTTAACTAATAAAATAAAAATATTTCACTAGATCTGCCAAATTATTAAAAAAAATGTAAAATAAAGGCCTGGAAAAATAATAGGGACACTTAATTTTTTCAATATATTCTTATATTTTTAATTATTTTTCCATAAATATTACAAGGTATATACATTAAATTAAAGGTATTCAAATAGTTTAACTAATAAAATAAAAATATTTCACTAGCTCTGCTAAATTCTTAAAAAAAATGTAAATTAAAGGCCTGGAAAAATAATAGGGACGCTTAAGTTTTTCAATATATTCTTATATTTTTAATTATTTTTCCATAAATATTACAAGGTATATACATTAAATTAAATGTATTCAAATAGTTTAACTAATAAAATAAAAATATTTCACTAGCTCTGCCAAATTCTTAAAAAAATGTAAAATAAAGGCTTGGAAAATAATGGGAACACTTAAGTTTTTCAATATATTCTTATATTTTTAATAATTTTTCCCTAAATATTACAAGGTATATACATTAAATTAAATGTATTCAAATAGTTTAACTAATAAATAAAAATATTTAACTAGCTCTTCCAAATTCTTAAAAAAATGTAAAATAAAGGCCTGGAAAAATAATAGGGACACTTAAGTTTTTCAATATATTCTTATATTTTTAATTATTTTTCCATAAATATTACAAGGTATATACATTAAATTAAATGTATTCAAATAGTTTAACTAATAAATAAAAATATTTGACTAGCTCTTCCAAATTCTTAAAAAATGTAAAATAAAGGCCTGGAAAAATAATAGGGACACTTAAGTTTTTCAATATGTTCTTAAATTTTTAATTATTTTTCCATGAATATTACAAGGTATATACATTAAATTAAAGGTATTCAAATAGTTTAACTAATAAAATAAAAATATTTCACTAGATCTGCCAAATTCTTAAAAAAAATGTAAAATAAAGGCCTGGAAAAATAATAGGGACACTTAAGTTTTTCAATATATTCTTATATTTTTAATTATTTTTCCATAAATATTACAAGGTATGTGCATTAAATTAAAGGTATTCAAATACTTTAACTAATAAAATAAAAATATTTCACTAGCTCTGCTAAATTCTTAAAAAAAATGTAAATTAAAGGCCTGGAAAAATAATAGGGACACTTAAGTTTTTCAATATATTCTTATATTTTTAATTATTTTTCCATAATTATTACAAGGTATATACATTAAATTAAAGGTATTCAAATAGTTTAACTAATAAAATAAAAATATTTGACTAGCTCTTCCAAATTCTTTAAAAAATGTAAAATAAAGGCCTGGAAAAATAATAGGGACACTTAAGTTTTTTAATATATTCTTATATTGTTAATTATTTTTCCATAAATATTACAAGGTATATACATTAAATAAAAGGTATTCAAATAGTTTAACTAATAAAATAAAAATATTTCACTAGCTCTGCCAAATTCTTAAAAAATTGTAAAATAAATGCCTGGAAAAATAATAGGGACACTTAAGTTTTTTAATATATTCTTACATTTTTAATTATTTTTCCATAAATATTACAAGGTATATACATTAAATAAAAGGTATTCAAATAGTTTAACTAATAAAATAAAAATATTTCACTAGCTGTGCTAAATTCTTAAATAAAATGTAAAATATAGGCCTGGAAAAATAATAGGGACACTTAAGTTTTTCAATATATTCTTATATTTTTAATTATTTTTCCATAAATATTACAAGTTATATACATTAAATAAAATGTATTCAAATAGTTTAACTAATAAAATAAAAATATTTCACTAGCTCTTCCAAATTCTTAAATAAAATGTAAAATATAGGCCTGGAAAAATAATAGGGACACTTAAGTTTTCCAATATATTCTTATATTTTTAATTATTTTTCCATAAATATTACAAGGTATATACATTAAATTAAAGGTATTCAAACAGTTTAACTAATAAAATAAAAATATTTGACTAGCTCTGCCAAATTCTTAAAAAAATATAAAATAAAGGCCTGGAAAAATAATAGGGACACTTAAGTTTTTCAATATATTCTTATATTTTTAATTATTTTTCCATAAATATTACAAAGTATATACATTAAATTAAATGTATTCTTATAGTTTAACTAATAAAATAAAATTATTTGACTAGCTCTGCCAAATTCTTAAAAAAAATGAAATTGAAGGCCTGGAAAAATAATAGGGGCACTTAAGTTTTTCAATATATTCTTATATTTTTAATTATTTTTCCATAAATATTACAAGGTATATACATTAAATTAAAGGTATTCAAATAGTTTAACTAATAAAATAAAAATTCACTAGCGCTGCCAAATTCTTAAAAAAAATGTAAAATAAAGGCCTGGAAAAATAATAGGGACACTTAAATTTTTCAATATATTCTTATATTTTTAATTATATTTCCATAAATATTACAAGGTATATACATTAAATTAAAGGTATTCAAATAGTTTAACTAATAAAATAAAGATATTTGACTAGCCCTGCCAAATTCTTAAAAAAAATGTAAAATAAAGGCCTGGAAAAATAATAGGGACACTTAAGTTTTTCAATATATTCATATATTTTTAATTATTTTTCCTTAAATATTACAAGGTATATACATTAAATTAAAGGTATTCAAATAGTTCAACTAATAAAATAAAAATATTTCGCTAGCTCTGCCAAATTCTTAAATAAAATGTAAAATAAAGGCCTGGAAAAATAATAGGGACACTTAAGTTTTTCAATATATTCTTATATTTTTAATTATTTTTCCATAAATATTACAAGGTATATACATTAAATTAAAGGTATTCAATAGTTTAACTAATAAAATAAAAATATTTCACTAGCTCTGCTAAATTCTTAAAAAAAATTTAAATTAAAGGCCTGGAAAAATAATAGGGACACTTAAGTTTTTCAATATATTCTTATATTTTTAATTATTTTTCCATAAATATTACAAGGTATATACATTAAATTAAAGGTATTCAAATAGTTCAACTAATAAAATAAAAATATTTCGCTAGCTCTGCCAAATTCTTAAATAAAATGTAAAATAAAGGCCTGGAAAAATAATAGGGACACTTAAGTTTTTCAATATATTCTTATATTTTTAATTATTTTTCCATAAATTGTACAAGGTATATACATTAAATTAAAGGTATACAAATAGTTTAACTAATAAAGTAAAAATATTTCACTAGATCTGCCAAATTATTAAAAAAAATCTAAAATAAAGGCCTGGAAAAATAATAGGGACACTTAAGTTTTTCAATATATTCTTATATTTTTAATTATTTTTCCATAAATATTACAAGGTATATACATTAAATTAAAGGTATTCAATAGTTTAACTAATAAAATAAAAATATTTCACTAGCTCTGCTAAATTCTTAAAAAAAAATGTAAATTAAAGGCCTGGAAAAATAATAGGGACGCTTAAGTTTTTCAATATATTCTTATATTTTTAATTATTTTTCCATAAATATTACAAGGTATATACATTAAATTAAATGTATTCAAATAGTTTAACTAATAAAATAAAAATATTTGACTAGCTCTGCCAAATTCTTAAAAAAAATGTAAAATAAAAGCCTGGAAAAATAATAGGGACACTTAAGTTTTTCAATATATTCTTATATTTTTAATTATTTTTCCATAAATATTACAAGGTATATACATTAAATTTAATGTATTCAAATAGTTTAACTAATAAATAAAAATATTTGACTAGCTCTTCCAAATTCTAAAAAAAATGTAAAATAAAGGCCTGGAAAAATAATAGGGACACTTAAGTTTTTCAATATGTTCTTATATTTTTAATTATTTTTCCATGAATATTACAAGGTATATACATTAAATTTAATGTATTCAAATAGTTTACATACATACATAATTGGTCATTACAACCCTTCAGTCAGGATTACGACCTAGCTTCTCAGACCACTTATGTTGTGTGCGTTAATTTTATACATGAGTGGCGGGACCTACAGTTTAAAGTCGACTCCGAACGACAGTATTTTTGAGAAGCTTTTCATGGCAATTTTATTTACTCTCAGAGTTTTTGCCAGAAATCTGCTGAGAGGAAGTCGCCGAAGGAATATTTTCATATTTTCGTTTTGATGTCTGACCTGGGATTCGAACTCGGGCCTTCAGTCTAATAAGCCAACACACTACCTACTAGACTACGGCGACTTCAAATAGTTTAACTAATAAATAAAAATATTTGACTAGATCTGCCAAATTCTTAAAAAAAATGTAAAATAAAGGCCTGGAAAAATAATAGGGACACTTAAGTTTTTCAATATATTCTCATATTTTTAATTATTTTTCCATAAATATTACAAGATATGTACATTAAATTAAAGGTATTCAAATACTTTAACTAATAAAATAAAAATATTTCACTAGCTCTGCTAAATTCTTAAAAAAAATGTAAATTAAAGGCCTGGAAAAATAATAGGGACACTTAAGTTTTTCAATATATTCTTATATTTTTAATTATTTTTCCATAAATATTACAAGGTATATACATTAAATTAAAGGTATTCAAATAGTTTAACTAATAAAATAAAAATATTTGACTAGCTCTGCAAAATTCTTAAAAAAATGTAAAATAAAGGCCTGGAAAAATAATAGGGACACTTAAGTTTTTTAATATATTCTTATATTGTTAATTATTTTTCCATAAATATTACAAGGTATATACATTAAATAAAAGGTATTCAAATAGTTTAACTAACAAAATAAAAATATTTCACTAGCTCTGCCAAATTCTTAAAAAAAATGTAAAATAAAGGCCTGGAAAAATAATAGGGACACTTAAGTTTTTTAATATATTCTTATATTTTTAATTATTTTTCCATAAATATTACAAGGTATATACATTAAATAAAAGGTATTCAAATAGTTTAACTAATAAAATAAAAATATTTCACTAGCTGTGCTAAATTCTTAAATAAAATGTAAAATATAGGCCTGGAAAAATAATAGGGACACTTAAGTTTTTCAATATATTCTTATATTTTTAATTATTTTTCCATAAATATTACAAGTTATATACATTAAATAAAAGGTATTCAAATAGTTTAACTAATAAAATAAAAATATTTCACTAGCTCTTCCAAATTCTTAAATAAAATGTAAAATATAGGCCTGGAAAAATAATAGGGACACTTAAGTTTTTCAATATATTCTTATATTTTTAATTATTTTTCCATAAATATTACAAGGTATATACATTAAATTAAAGGTATTCAAATAGTTTAACTAATAAAATAAAAATATTTCACTAGCGCTGCCAAATTCTTAAAAAAAATGTAAAATAAAGGCCTGGAAAAATAATAGGGACACTTAAATTTTTCAATATATTCTTATATTTTTAATTATTTTTCCATAAATATTACAAGGTATATACATTAAATTAAAGGTATTCAAATAATTTAACTAATAAATTAAAAATATTTGACTAGCTCTGCAAAATTCTTAAAAAAAAATGTAAAATAAAGGCCTGGAAAAATAATAGGGACGCTTAAGTTTTTCAATATATTCATATATTTTTAATTATTTTTCAATAAATATTACAAGGTATATACATTAAATTAAAGGTATTCAAATAGTTCAACTAATAAAATAAAAATATTTCGCTAGCTCTGCCAAATTCTTAAATAAAATGTAAAATAAAGGCCTGGAAAAATAATAGGGACACTTAAGTTTTTCAATATATTCTTATATTTTTAATTATTTTTCCATAAATATTACAAGGTATATACATTAAATAAAAGGTATTCAAATAGTTTAACTAATAAAATAAAAATATTTCACTAGCTCTGCTAAATTCTTAAAAAAATGTAATATAAAGGCCTGGAAAAATAATAGGGACACTTAAGTTTTTCAATATATTCTTATATTTTTAATTATTTTTCCATAAATATTACAAGGTATATACATTAAATTAAAGGTATTTAAATAGTTTGACTAGTAAAATAAAAATATTTCACTAGATCTGCCAAATTCTTAAAAAAAAATGTAAAATAAAGGCCTGAAAAATAATAGGGACACTTAAGTTTTTCAATATATTCTTATATTTTTAATTATTTTTCCATAAATACTACAAGGTATATACATTAAATTAAAGGTATTCAAATAGTTTAACTAATAAAATAAAAATATTTCACTAGCTCTGCCATATTCTTAAATAAAATGTAAAATAAAGGCCTGGAAAAATAATAGGGACACTTAACTTTTTCAATATATTCTTATATTTTTAATTATTTTTCCACAAATATTACAAAGTATATACATTAAATTAAATGTATTCAAATAGTTTAACTAATAAATAAAAATATTTGACTAGCCCTTCCAAATTCTTAAAAAAATGTAAAATAAAGGCCTGGAAAAATAATAGGGACACTTAAGTTTTTCGATATGTTCTTATATTTTTAATTATTTTTCCATAAATATTACAAGGTATATACATTAAATTAAAGGTATTCAAATAGTTTAACTTATAAAATAAAAATATTTCACTAGATCTGCCAAATTCTTAAAAAAAATTTAAATAAAGGACTGGAAAAATAATAGGGACACTTAAGTTTTTCAATATATTCTTATATTTTTAATTATTTTTCCATAAATATTACAAGGTATATACATTAAATTAAAGGTATTCAACTAGTTTAACTAATAAAATAAAAATATTTGACTAGCTCTGCAAAATTCTTAAAAAAAATGTAAAATAAAGGCCTGGAAAAATAATAGGGACACTTAAGTTTTTCAATATGTTCTTATATTTTTAATTATTTTTCCATAAATATTACAAGGTATATACATTAAATTAAAGGTATTCAAATAGTTTAACTAGTAAAATAAAAATATTTCACTAGCTCTGCCAAATTCTTAAAAAAAATTTAAATTAGAGGCCTGGAAAAATAATAGGGACACTTAAGTTTTTTAATATATTCTTATATTTTTAATTATTTTTACATAAATATTACATTATTATTTTTTCCATAAATATTACATGGTATATACATTAAATTAAAGGTATTCAAATAGTTTAACTAATAAAATAAAAATATTTCACTAGATCTGCCAAATTATTAAAAAAAATGTAAAATAAAGGCCTGGAAAAATAATAGGGACACTTAAGTTTTTCAATATATTCTTATATTTTTAATTATTTTTCCATAAATATTACAAGGTATATACATTAAATTAAAGGTATTCAATAGTTTAACTAATAAAATAAAAATATTTCACTAGCTCTGCTAAATTCTTAAAAAAAATGTAAATTAAAGGCCTAGAAAAATAATAGGGACGCTTAAGTTTTTCAATATATTCTTATATTTTTAATTATTTTTCCATAAATATTACAAGGTATATACATTAAATTAAATGTATTCAAATAGTTTAACTAATAAAATAAAAATATTTGACTAGCTCTGCCAAATTCTTAAAAAAATGTAAAATAAAAGCCTGGAAAAATAATAGGGACACTTAAGTTTTTCAATATATTCTTATATTTTTAATTATTTTTCCATAAATATTACAAGGTATATACATTAAATTTAATGTATTCAAATAGTTTAACTAATAAATAAAAATATTTGACTAGCTCTTCCAAATTCTAAAAAAAATGTAAAATAAAGGCCTGGAAAAATAATAGGGACACTTAAGTTTTTCAATATGTTCTTATATTTTTAATTATTTTTCCATGAATATTACAAGGTATATACATTAAATTAAAGGTATTCAAATAGTTTAACTAATAAAATAAAAATATTTCACTAGATCTGCCAAATTCTTAAAAAAAATGTAAAATAAAGGCCTGGAAAAATAATAGGGACACTTAAGTTTTTCAATATATTCTTATATTTTTAATTATTTTTCCATAAATATTACAAGGTATGTACATTAAATTAAAGGTATTCAAATACTTTAACTAATAAAATAAAAATATTTCACTAGCTCTGCTAAATTCTTAAAAAAAATGTAAATTAAAGGCCTGGAAAAATAATAAGGACACTTAAGTTTTTCAATATATTCTTATATTTTTAATTATTTTTCCATAAATATTACAAGGTATATACATTAAATTAAAGGTATTCAAATAGTTTAACTAATAAAATAAAAATATTTGACTAGCTCTGCAAAATTCTTAAAAAAAATGTAAAATAAAGGCCTGGAAAAATAATAGGGACACTTAAGTTTTTTAATATATTCTTATATTGTTAATTATTTTTCCATAAATATTACAAGGTATATACATTAAATAAAAGGTATTCAAATAGTTTAACTAATAAAATAAAAATATTTCACTAGCTCTGCCAAATTCTTAAAAAAAATGTAAAATAAAGGCCTGGAAAAATAATAGGGACACTTAAGTTTTTTAATATATTCTTATATTTTTAATTATTTTTCCATAAATATTACAAGGTATATACATTAAATAAAAGGTATTCAAATAGTTTAACTAATAAAATAAAAATATTTCACTAGCTGTGATAAATTCTTAAATAAAATGTAAAATATAGGCCTGGAAAAATAATAGGGACACTTAAGTTTTTCAATATATTCTTATATTTTTAATTATTTTTCCATAAATATTACAAGTTATATACATTAAATAAAAGGTATTCAAATAGTTTAACTAATAAAATAAAAATATTTGACTAGCTCTTCCAAATTCTTAAATAAAATGTAAAATAAAGGCCTGGAAAAATAATAGGGACACTTAAGTTTTTCAATATATTCTTATATTTTTAATTATTTTTCCATAAATATTACAAGGTATATACATTAAATTAAAGGTATTCAAATAGTTTAACTAATAAAATAAAAATATTTCACTAGCGCTGCCAAATTCTTAAAAAAAATGGAAAAAAAGGCCTGGAAAAATAATAGGGACACTTAAATTTTTCAATATATTCTTATATTTTTAATTATTTTTCCATAAATATTACAAGGTATATACATTAAATTAAAGGTATTCAAATAATTTAACTAATAAAATAAAAATATTTGACTAGCTCTGCAAAATTCTTAAAAAAAATTTAAAATAAAGGCCTGGAAAAATAATAGGGACGCTTAAGTTTTTCAATATATTCATATATTTTTAATTATTATTCAATAAATATTACAAGGTATATACATTAAATTAAAGGTATTCAAATAGTTCAACTAATAAAATAAAAATATTTCGCTAGCCTGCCAAATTCTTAAATAAAATGTAAAATAAAGGCCTGGAAAAATAATAGGGACACTTAAGTTTTTCAATATATTCTTATATTTTTAATTATTTTTCCATAAATATTACAAGGTATTACATTAAATAAAAGGTATTCAAATAGTTTAACTAATAAAATAAAAATATTTCACTAGCTCTGCTAAATTCTTAAAAAAATGTAATATAAAGGCCTGGAAAATAATAGGGACACTTAAGTTTTTCAATATATTCTTATATTTTTAATTATTTTTCCATAAATATTACAAGGTATATACATTAAATTAAAGGTATTCAAATAGTTTAACTAATAAAATAAAAATATTTCACTAGCTCTGCCATATTCTTAAAAAAAATGTAAAATAAAGGCCTGGAAAAATAATAGGGACACTTAAGTTTTTCAATATATTCTTATATTTTTAATTATTTTTCCATAAATATTACAAGGTATATACATTAAATTAAATGTATTCAAATAGTTTAACTAATAAAATAAAAATATTTCACTAGCTCTGCCAAATTCTTAAAAAAAATGTAAAATAAAGGCCTGGAAAAATAATGGGGACACTTAAGTTTTTCAATATCATATATATTATTTCTAAAGCACTTTTTTTGTCGGTTGCAAATATCTCCCATACCACCGCATCAAATTTAATGAATGATATCTCATTTTAAAGCTTATATCTAACACTAAAATCCATTCTGGCAATACCGCTATTTACTATAATGCCGTTTATTACTAAGTCAGTTAATATGCATATTAAGTTGTAAAAAGCTGTTTTGGCAATACTTTGCAGTAGTTGTTAGATCAAGTGCGATAAACAGGGTCGCTTAATTGTAATGCTATTCCACATAATATATAAAGTTGTAAAAGCCATTTTGGTAATGTCGTTATTGTCATGGCATTGTTTGTTTTATGAAGTGTAGTAATACGGTGTCTTTTAATATATATATATATATATAGTGTCAGCTGATATTTAAAAGTTAAAAAGGTTTTAAGAAAAACAAGGTCAAACCCTTCAAAAGGTAGGATTGTATTTACCAGAACCGGTCTTTTCACATGGGCAATTATACGTAGCTTTTTCTCGAGTGCGTACGTTTAAAGATATTTTTGTTTGTATTAAGGATTCGTACGGGCGAAAAGTTAACGATGATCATGTCATTACCTCTAACATTGTATTCAAAGAAGTATTATAAAAGCATTTAAACATATGTATGTTATGTAAATATGTATGATATATTATGATTTCTAATCCTAATATATATTATAAATCTTTCTGTAAGTCTGTTTTTTTGTTTGTTTGTTTGTTTGTTGGTTTGTTTGTTAGTCAATCACGTCTAAACGCCTGGACCGATTTTCTTGAAATTTGGGATATAGATCGAGCTTTTGTCGGTGCAGGTTATAGGCTATAAATCTTTTCAAATTTTTGACCAAAAGGGGACAAAAAATGGGTCAAAGGGGGAAAAAATGGGCAAAAATTAGTACTTTTATGCATAAATGCTGTATTTTATCTGTTTTATATGTAATTTTTTACGATTTATCTTGGTTAAGTGTCCCAAATAGCTATTGGAGGTGTTCCGTTTCTAAAGTTGAACCAAAAGGGGTCCAAAAAGGGGGAAAGGGGCGAAAAACGAACAAATTGAGTGCATAGCCAATCACGCCTGAACGCCTGGACCGATTTTCTTGAAATTTGGGATATAGATCGAGCTTTTGTCGGTGCAGGTTATCTGCTGGGGAAGGTTTCTAAGTTGGTATGACCAATTTCCGACAGGTGGCGCCACTGAAAATTACTAAAAATGATTTAAATCGTAAACTGTGTATTTGAACATGTTATGATATTTAGCAATGTTGTTGTGCATGAGCCGGCGAAGGTTTCTAAGTTGGTATGACCAATATCCGACAGGTGGCGCCACTGAAAATTACTAAAAATGAATTAAATCGTAAACTATGCATTTGATCATGTTATGATTTTTAGCAAAGTTGTTGCGCATGAGCCGACGAAGGTTTCTAAGTTGGTATGACCAATATTCGACAGGTGGCGCCACTGAAAATTACAAAATATGAATTAAATCGTAAACTGTGTATTTGATCATGATATGATCTTTAGCAAAGTTGTTGCGGATGAGTCGACGGGATTTCTAAGTTGGTGCGATTATTTTCCGATAGATGGAGCCACTGAAAATTATTCAAAATGAATGACAAGTAATTGGTCAAGCACGGAAGAAAAGAGCATTACGAGCCTCAGAATCAGACTAGCAACTAGCATTGAGACTGGAAAATCTTCGAGTACATGCCGCTGGGACCCGTTCGAGAGAAGTGAGATTAGAAAATAAACGAATGCGTATTACTCAGGCCCGTTCGTCTGAATCATCTGGACAACGGGAAACAAATTCAATAAAATGATTCAAAATTAATTGGATATTTGTGTAATGTCTTTCCTTCAAATTTATTTTAGTTGGTGGAGCAGCAACGCGAGCAGGGTACAGCTAGTATTTTTATACTTTTAATAAAATTTCTATTAATTATTTTCATTTTATGTTACAAAAAGGACAACTAACGGTGCGAAATATTCGCACGGGTCATCTAGTATTTTCATATTTTCGTTTTGATGTCTGACCTGGGGTTTGAATTCGGACCTTAAGTCTAATAAGCCAACACACTACCTACTAGACTACGGCGACTTCAATACCCTACTTATATTCGATTGAGAATGGAATACAACTCTCATCTATGGGCTGGGGCCTTGAAGTCTGTTTTGTGGCTTCTCGACCGTGAACGGGAGAGTGTTAAGGTGTTTATTAATGACGGTAGGGTATCAACTCCATTGATTCATTGGATCATCGTAGCAATGTGGCTTGTGTTTCACTGTTATGTCGCTTCTACGACGGATTTTGCTCGAGCGATATAAGGGGACTTGTTCCCGAGAATCATGTATTCTTGCGAAAAACCCTTCTTTCTCACCGAACACAGCTATTTGTGGTCCATTTGTCAGCGGATCGCTCATTGCATCACAGAAAAAAAAATCGTCAGACTATGTAGAACTCCCTTCCTGCAGAGATCTTTCCTGTCACTTATGATATAAAGAGATTCTTATCTAGTGTCCATTAACACTATAGCCTCTTTCCTTCTACCATAACATATATTCCTAGTTCCAATACAATGCACTGCAGGAGTAGGGGACTTCCCCTTTGAGGACCGCTGTAGTTTGTAGCTTATTTGCATACATCTACCACTTCCAAAACACGCACAAGAAAAAGTATAACGGGGTCAAATCTTTCTTTTTGATAACAAGTACACATCATCACCATTTGAGATGACCATTCCCTTAAATTGCCTGTGCAAAATATCCAATGTGGCATGAGCTGTCTGGCACGACATCATCAACTTATAGTAACGTGAACAGTGACTTTTTTTTGATGTATTGGGTGCTCTTAGTATCGTCCGTAATTCGAAAATTTTCTTTGTTTACGTATTCACTCATCAAGAAATAGCTCACATTGCTGAAGATGATTATTCAATGAAAACTAGTCTCAATTGTCAACTGCTTCAGAGCCCGTTCAGCGAACATATTCGTTGACTCTGGTCGTTTACCTTAAGTACCTGGGGTCAATTTGAAGTAGGTAAGTGTGCCAATTTGTGGTCTTGAACAGACCGAATTCTTGTAAGCGGCGCAAAATCGACTGCCTTAGATACTCTTTCAACTTCTCATGGTCGACATTCTTTATTGAACCAGTCGAGATTGAATTTATCGACCCGATACATTCCTATTTAATATTTTCAAAATTTATTTTTAATCCAAAATTAAATCAACTTGAAGAACAATAAAAAATATCAACGAAATGATCTCAACAATTTTATTTATCAAATGAATAAAAAACAAATACTGAAGGAAGAAGAACAATTACACAAAAACTAGTCAGTTATGTTTACGTAGTTATAAGTATTAAAAATTTTTTTTTCTAAGCAAAACTCTAACAAAACACAAAGGCATTTTACAGCCACATGCTCTTACAGCAACAACAGATTGAGTAAATATATCTACAGTGTGATGATATGACTGAAATAAGAAATAAAATGAAATTGAGAATGACCAAATCCCCAAGTGAGACATTTGTGTTGAATAACACAAACATTTTTGCTTCTGTTATTACCACAGTCATCTAAACAGTCATTGCTTATTATTATTGAGATACTAAAAATCATTGCTTCATTTATACCAATAATAGTATAAGTAGCTGTGAGTATAGGCCGCCTCCCACAATCCGCCAAAATGTGGAGCTCTAGGAGGAATGAAATGAAAATGTATTCCTTTTGAACTAGAAGTGGAAATAATTGATGATTGCGCTTTAGAAGAGTAAATGCTATCATTTAGTTCTGTTAACTGATTTTTTGCTCCAATAAAATTCGTAGAGTTGTCAGAATAGATGTTTTTGCATCGGCCTCGTCGGCCAATAAATCGTTTCAAAGCGCCAATAAAAGCGTCAGTTGACAAGTCTGAAACCAGTTCAAGATGAACTGCCTTTGTAGAGAAGCAGCAGAATACCGCAATATATGCCTTTGTTGGTCGTTTGCCTCTAATCTTATAGTGAATCCAGAACGGTCCACAATAATCTACACCAGTGTTGATGAAAGGTCGTGCTAGGGTAACCCGAGTTTGTGGAAGATTTCCCATAGTTTGTCGACATAATTGTGGTCGAGCCTTGGTACATCTTACGTATTTCTGTACTGTTGCTCGCGCATTATTTTACCTTTTATTGGCCAAAATCGTTGCCTGATTGTGTTCAAAAGTGCTTGTGGTCCACAATGAGTATTTTCTTCGTGAATCATGATGAATAAGAGTTTTACAATGGGATCATTATATGGAATCAGCATTGGATGTTTAGCATCGTACGATAGCAATGATGCTTCCAATCGTCCTCCCAACCGAAGTATGTCTGAACCGTCTATAAATGAACAAAGACTTATGATGGAGCTTTTTATCGACTTCTTTGTTCTTTTGAAGTTGATTTATTTCTGAAGAAAAGTCGGACCTTTGAATGGTTTTTATGATTAAGAATAGTGCATCGTCCAGCTCAGTCGGAATTAATGCCTTACATGTTGGACGTTCTTCCTTTCTTATTCTTGTGTTTCTGATGAATCTAGTGACCTTTGAAGAGTTCTGAATGAGTTTTTATGCGGAATCTTGTAATCAAAATCGTCATTGGAGCAACTGGCTGCTGTAATAGCGGTTGTCTTCTTTCTCTCTTTGTCATTTGGAATAAGTCGATGCGAGAATTCAGGTGGCCAATTTTGTTCTTTTCCGTACAGAAACAACGGCCCATGGAACCATAAACTGCATTCGGCGAGTTTTGTTGCCGATAGTATTCTGGAGAGTATATCAGCTGGAGTGTCCTTGGAACCGACATGGCGCCATTGTTTGGACAATGTTAATAATTGTATCTTGGAAACTCGATTAGCTACAAATGTGTGGTACAATGAGGATTGAGCGTTTATCCAAGATAGCACTATTTCGGAATCTGTCCATAAAAACATAGGTAAATTTCTAATATGAAGATCAGTTTCAATTCTGTGTCCAAGTTGAGCAGCCATGACTGCAGCACATAACTCTAGACGTGGTAAAGTCTGTTGTTTTAATGGAGCGACCCATGTCTTGGCACAGAGTAATTGTGCAACAACTCTTCTGTCTTTAAGAGTTGCTCGTATATAGGCAACTGCACCGTAAGCCTTTTCGGAAGCATCTGAGAATATGTGTAATTGTGTATTTGCTGGAAGATTCCCATTAAAGATGTGTCGAGGAATTTTGAAATTGTTTAAACTGTTTAAGTCATTTCTGAATTTAGTCCAATTTTCATGAAGATCTTTAGGTAATGGTTCATCCCAGTTTAGTTTTAGCTGCCATAATTTTTGAATGAAAATCTTTGCCTTGACAACAACGGGTGCTAATAGCCCGAGAGGATCAAATAATTTAGCCAAATCTGAGGTTGCTGTACGTTTTGAAACCGTATGTAAATTATTAGCTTTGACCTTAATGCAAAACTGGTCTCTTGTAGGTAACCACAGTAATCCTAGTGTTTTTACTGTGTTGGTGTTGGTACTGCTGAAATCTAAAACCACTTCCTGATCACTGACTGGAATATCTTTCAGTAACAGAGGATGATTTGCACACCATTTTCTCAAATTAAAGCCACGGCTTTTTAAAATTAAAATTAGTTCTTGCAGTATCGCAAGTGCAATATTGAGACTGTCTGAACCACCAAGACCATCATCTACGTAAAAATTGTGTTTGAGCATTTGTGATAGTCTATGAAATTTTCATCTGACAATTTTTGTAAACATCTTGTGGCAAGATACGGCGCTGCGCGTGTCCCATACGTAACCGCGTTGAGTTTGGATGGATCTTCTCTCCAAATAATTAACTGATATTTTTGATCATCTGGATGCATTAAAATTACATTTTTTTAATGTCAGTGGTAAAGACAAATTTTGGTAGTCGAAAACGCAGCAAAATGGAGAATAGTTCACTTTGCACAGTTGGCCCTGTATACATCAAATCATTTAACGAATGGCCTGATGATGTTTTTGCTGATGCGTCAAAGACGACCCTTAGTTTTGTTGTGGTACTATCTGGTTTGAAAATGCAGTGGTGGGGAATAAAATATTTGGGGTCCAATACGGAATCAATATCAACCCTTTCCATGTGTCCTAACTGTTCATATTCTTGCATAAATTGTATGTATTGAGCTCGTATGTCTTCCTTTTGCAGAAGTCGACGTTCGAGACTCATAAATCTGTTGTACGCCATTGTTTTGGATTCCCCCAATGCTGTTGGGTTTTCTCGAAAAGGGAGACTGACTACAAAGCGCCCATCTGCATTGGTGTTTACATCTTGGATAAAATGTGATTCACAAGCTTTTTCTGACGGTGACAGACCTTTTTCGTTGTCTTCAATCTCGTCCATTTTCCAAAGATGTTCAATGGCTTCTTCGAGTGAAGTGTCTTCCAATATTGCACATGTTAGCGCTTCTAGAGGTTTAGACACTAGATTTTTTCCAACTGCTCCGCCTACAATCCAGCCCAATTGTGTGTTTTGGAGTGTTGGTAGATTGTCCCCAAGATGTATTTTTCCAGTTTGAGTCAATCTATAGTAGAATTCTGCCCCACGGAGCACATCTATTCTTTCTTGTTGATCAAAATGAGGATCAGCTAAATCGATATTCTCAGGAATATTCCAATTTGAGATGTTAATGTACTGATTTGGTTGCGTTGGGATAATACTTGGAAGTACATAAGCTTCCATGTTTGTTGAGAACTTGCGATCTCTGGATTTCAACTCAACATTTATGCAATATTTTGCTTTTCGTTGAATTTCACCAATGCCGCCAAGGCAAAGTGATGCTCCCGATGGCGAGATAAACATCTTTTGGCAGAGGCGTTTGGAGACTATGATTACTTGTGAGCCTGAGTCTAATATAGCTCTAAACTCCTCAGACATACCATTTGATGCTGTCATGATGACTTTTGCCGTGGCCAACAAAACATAGTCCTGGTGTCCTGCACTAACATTGTTTGTTTCTGATGTGACTGCTGCGACATTTGAAGTGGATGTCCTTCCACTTGATGTGCCCTGGCGGCCCGCAGCAACGTTGGCTGAAGTTACCTGATGGTTTGAATCTTTATTTTGCTGTGGAAAGTTTTCTGCTGATGGCCTTTTATGTTTTTGAATATTGTCATTCTTTTCTAAATGAAGCAGCGTATTGTGTTTTTTAGTACATTTTTGGCAGTTACCAGCATTGCAGATTTTTGAATTGTGGTCTCTACCAAAGCAGTTGACACATAAGTGTTGACTTTGAACCCAACGTAATCGTTCCTCTTCAGATAATTGCAGAAACTTGTTGCAATGGTATAGTTTATGATTATTGCCACTGCACAGTCTGCATGAGCAGTTATAATTGGACGAAAGTGAAGCTGAAACTGCCTTTTGGGAGGTTTTTTCTTTTGGAGAAATTGCCTCCAATGATTGAAAATGAAATTCCAGGAACGAAAGAAATTCGGTTATAGATGGTAGATCTTTCGGGTTTGCTAATGATTGTATGTACCTTATGTGCGTGTTCCTATCAAGTTTTTTGACCAGTATTTGTATGAGAATTGCATCTCATGATGATGTATCAATATCCAAATTATTTAGTGCCAATAAACACTCCTTGGTGGTATCATGTAGGTCTTTGATTAACTGGGCTGATGACGTCACGGGCTGTTGATGGAATATTTTGTCCACCAAGTTGGCCACAAGAATTCTTTTATTGTTGTAACGTTCCTTTAACGTTTTCCAAGCAGACGTATAATTTGATTCAGAAAGGGAAAATTGACTGATTAGATGTTCAGCTTCCCCTGATAAGTTGGTCTTTAGATACCACATTTTTTGAATAGATGGTATCGGTTGTTTATCTACCATTTCAGAAAATAAATCTTGAAATTGTCGCCATTTTAAATAATTGCCATCAAATTTTGGAATCGTGAGCTTTGGCAGCTGTTTTGAACTACCGATGTCTGAAACCTCCATTTTGTGTATGGGCAACACCCCTCATTTGGTCAGCCTTAATAGCAAGATTGACCAACACCTGATGCATTTGATCGACTGTTTTGTCATATTGATCCTGATCTAGCCCGTTGGCGGCTGGATCTGTTAGTGTTTCGTGAGCTTCACCATGAAGCGTCTCGATTGGCTCCCAAGACCTCTTTAATGTGTCTATTTTTAATTCAAAATATTGTAGAAGTTGGTCTTCTGTAATTTTAACTCCATTTAATAAACGAATGAATGCTGATAGTTTGGCATTCAACTTTCTTATAATCCCGCATGCGTTGCTAGGAACTTCTACGGAATCAATATCTCTTAAAGGTTTATCTCCTTCATGGATTTAGCTCGCAGTTATCGTTTTTTGTTTTAGACGATTGGCTTCTTTTTCGAATAATTCCATGTATTCGGAGGCTACGCATTTGATTTTTTCGTAATAGTCCGTAAAGAAGTACTCGAGCTTCATAGGTTCTTTGCATACATCTCGAATCTTGGTATCCGTTTCCTGAAACTGGTTCCAAGATTCCTGTAGACGCTGTAACCGCTCCTCAAAATAGGAAGCCTTTCCTATCCGGTCTGCGGAATCCTTTTTGAAGTTTCGCACAATAGTCTGGATTGTTTCGCCAGTTTGATTTTGAAGATCTAAGAGCTGTTACATAATGTCTGCAAAATTTATTCACTGAATGCCAAAGAATATTAGGTCTTTTGATGACTGCGATGTCGCGTGCTGCTCCAAGGTGTCACCTAAAAATGTGTTTGATACGTTGATGAAGGATGTGTGCTGCCGCAAAAATGTCTGGTGCTATGCTGAAGGATGCGTGTCCTTATCTAGGGGTCACCAAAAATGTCACGTCGGGGTCACCAAAAATGTTTATGTTCAATTAATAAGTTGCCAATTCAAACACATAAATTTGAACTGTTTTATTAATTTGTTGATTTTTATCCCTCAAGCACTTGTAACTTGAAGGTAAAGTCGCACAATAATAAAAGACAATATTTTTATTACTGAACACCATGTTAATTTTTTATTTAACTATTTATACTACTTAAAATTAACAATAATGCTAAATCGACAAAATAATTTTAATGTAACATAATATTCTCATTGCTAAAAATTCATTAAATTAACCAATCAAAACGTTTTTAAATAAAATTATTTTTATTGCAATTTGATACATAAGCTGATACTAATAATAACATGGGTATTCCCCATGTGTAGACCATTATACTAATTATAATAGTGGTATTCACTTCAAGTACAAACACACATTTAAGGCCCATTGCAATAACTCAGTTTTCCATTATTCTATTTTCTGTGGTATGTGCTCAGTAGATGAAGAACAGTCAGCTCTTTCTCTTCGTCTCTCGAGCTTCCGCAGAAACCATCAGCAACATTTCCAACACGAATGCGCCTAGCATGCGTGTCCATAATTTTTGACCAAATCTACAATTGTATTGTCAATTATAAGCTTGCTGGTCTTCAGAGGAATTCCCAAAACCAAGAATTCGTTGAAGAATTCGATAGATATTTCATCCGACCTGTAGTTACCTGCGTCATTTACGATTGTAATGTATTTTAACAATTTTGAGAATGCTAATGTGTTTAATAAAATGCTACATATGTACGTATATGTATATTTTTAATTAAAAAATACAAAATAATGAAATGAAATATTTTACAATTCTCTCGAAAGCATTTAAGGCTTAAAATTTAATTTAACACGCGTAAGCAGATAAATGCTTTTGTGTATTAAAAATTAAACATTCAGCTTTTATGTGCTCTATTATTTAATTTATTCACTTGCCGTAAAAGAATATTAAAATATTTTATTATTATGTTGTATTAACCCATGTTTGATCGCCGTAACGATTTACGAACCATTTATTTTAAATAAATGAAATCATCGTAGGCTAGTAGGTAGTGTATTGGCTTATCAATCCTCAGGTCAGACATTTCAAACGAAACGACTTATGAAACCATTTTCTTTTGCAACTTCCTCTCAGCGGATTTCTGGCAAATACTTTGCGGATAAATAACAATACACTATAATAAAACATGAAAAGTTTCTCAAAAATCTATCTTTCGGAGTCGACTTTAAACTGTAAGTCCCGCCACTGGTGAATAAAATTAACATGCACGCCATGGGTGGTGTGAGAGGCTGGGTTATATCCTAACTGAAATGTTGCAATGACCAATTATGTATATACGCTTGGAAGATATTGATTTTTAAATAAATTGTTTTTGAAACGAATTATTACTGGCGGAGAAAAATGTATTCATTACAATGATACGAATCCCTAGAAATCATTTGCAAAGCGCAAGAAACGATCAAAATCTAGAGCCAAACATAATATCCATTGCGCTAAAGCAGTGCTCTGTATTTGGTGGGATCAGAAAGGTGTGATCAATTCTGGGACAAAATTTTATGGGTGAGTCGTTTATCAAAAGAATTAATTTGTTTGAAGCTTGTATTTGTCAACAAACATCCTGAATGAAACAGTAATTTGAAATCATAACAATTCTCGGATTCTTGTTTGAGATGTCTGACCTAGGGTTTGAACCGTGGCCTCATGTCTAATTAGCGAATACACTACCTACTAGATTACGGCGACTTTAGGTAGGGTGTAGATAGAAATGAAGATTAAATAATGCAAAGATTATAAAACAATCTAAATGCAAAAGGGTTTTAATAAAGTTAATAAACTGCTTTTATTTGATGATATTTACTAATATTGACCTCATTTATTAATTCAAGTAGCAAATATGAAAGAAGCAATCGCAGTAGATAAGCAAAAACAAAACCAAATGGGCTTTTAATTCCAAAAAAAAAAATAAAAAACTTTCATTTTGAATTTCGCCAATTCTTTTTATATTTTCTTCAACTATGCTTGCCTTTAAATGCCATTCTGCTTGTATAGCATGTTTAAAATTGTATTGCCTGAATTTTGTTTTATTACGGTGTAGTGGTTTGTTTTGGCCTAGTACTTGAGAAAGTTTTGCACTTGAGAACCCACAAACATGACTAAACTGAATGGTGGGCTATTAAAATGTAAAACCCTACCTTACAAACAATTTGTGGTTAAGTTGTACAGCAGTTGCTATTTGCAGAATTGAACTTGCAGAATATTAACACAAACAGTTGGGTTTTATACAGACGATGATGGTTGAAACTTTTTATCTTTCAATTTAATGAAGCTGTGAACACCTTCATTTGTAGTAGAAAAAAATCGATAATAAAAAAATTAATGAATGAAGAAATATTTCGAGTCTTTAAAATTCGAGCAATAAATTATATATTTAAACTAGAAGATATTGGAAAAGAAAGGCCAATATTAAAACATAATGGCGTGAAATGTCGCAATCTTGTCTGTCAAGTTAATTAAGAGTTTTGCGAATTAATTCCTTCCTCCTTTAGGCGGATCTCATTGATATGTTCAAATACTGAAATGGCCGTCTTAGTATCCTGGCCATAATAGTAAAGAACATTTATGAAAATTGTAATACCCCCACACGTAACAACATTGGAACTGAACGGATCATACAGATTAGCTAACCAGGCTAGCGTATTTCATGCGGAGATTTTTCTATTGAACAGTGGCACTTATGGTTGAAACCACGAACCTATCTCTTTCGAACTTGATCATATGTGTGGACAGTCAGGCAGAAATCCAAGAGCTGGGATCTCACCTCGTCATATCAAAGGGCGTCAGGAGTTGCATGAACTATCTACACCGTATACGTCGACATATGTAACATCCACCTCTACTGAATACCGGGTTTCTGCGACATAAAGGTAAACGAAATTTTGGACGAACTGACACAGAAGGGATCGGAAAAGTATGAGGAGATGACGATATTCAACAAACCGAAGGCGGTCCAACATACCTGGTTGACGAATTTTAAAACTGCTGTATCCAGCAGTGGACAGCAGGAAAAGCAAGGAGGAGCTTGGGTTCGACAGGAGAACGGCATTTCTCTGACAAGTACGGTCTGCCCCACCAAGAGCGCGGCCAAAGCTGACTTGAGGTGAAAGAAACAGAAGAGGTACAATATCTTTTATGTGAGTGTCCTTCACTTCAAAAGAGACGTCATCGGTTTTTGGGTGGTAAAACGTTTGAAGATCTGTGCATAGTGCCGCGAATGTGCCACATGTTGGCCACCGATTGAACTTCTCTATGAACGGGAAGCTACCCGCTAACCTAATCGAACAGTCATGGTCAATGAGTATCAAAGAGGAGAGTTAGTAGTCCAATATTTAGGATATCCCTTAACATCAAGCACAAGTACCACATATGTTTTTCGCTATGCATTCATGAGCAAGTTCTTCAGTTGACTTTTGTTTCAAGTTTAGCGATTGAGCATACGTTCTTGGTGTCATATCGGGATATTGTACAAAAGTATTAAGCAAGTGGGGGACCTTAGAAGGCAAATCACATCTTTACATTAGCAGCAGTGTGATTGAGTTAATTGACTTGTTGGAAGTAAAAATCACTTTCAATTCCTAGTTCTTTCGAACTTTAAGTGAATTTTTTTTTTAGAATGTTATCTCTCTCTCTCTTGTTCATTATTTCCTTCTCAATAAATTCCAAACTCCCCACACCTGGTACCGAGACACAAATAAATAAATAAAATAAATGCAAAAAATATCAATTATTTGTACATACTCGTATACTTAGACTTTTCCTATCTATTGTACATATTTCTTTATATTTCCTTAAAAATCCTTTAAAATCTTCAATGCCTGCAAATACACAAATCTACATGAAGATCTGTTGTGGTTGCATTTCTCGTTTTGGTTATTGCCGGTTTCTTCCGTAGCTACGCACTGCCAATATTTCACTGTCCCTAGGGGCAGTCACTTTTTTGGCTTATTTTGAAAATAAATTTGAAAGCTTTCGACGCTGCTGCTGCTTTTAAAAATGGAATAGAGATGGTATGTCTTAAAACGTGTTATTTCATTGGGGTTTTGTGATTTTTTCGCTTTGCGGTTAACCAACATTTAAAAGTCATACAGAACTACTAGTTTGTTTAAGCATTTGTAAATGGTTTAACACAGTAAAGAGCGAAACTACAGTATTGCATTCCATTTTTAATATTTTAAGAATTGGATAATGGACAAGACTTTTTCCAAATATTCACAGCTTTTGTAATGCGAAATGAATATTAACTCCAATACTTTATTTACTATTTAATACATTGTATGCGGGTCACGAGCATAGCTGCCAGATAAGTAAAGCATCAAAACGTCAAATATTAGAAAAAAATCGTCAAAATCATCAAAGACGTTTATGGAAATCGTAAAAACAATCGTCAGAAAAAATAAATACATAAATGAAAAGTTTAAAAAAAATTGTTGTGAAACATATAAAGTTAAGTCAATGTACATATTTTAGTTCAAAAATAAATAAAAAAAACATGTAACAAAAAAATTTAACAAGTCCTTTTAACGCTTTAATTATAAATTAACTTGGCTTAATCCCTACATTAGTGGAAGAATGTGGTAATACTAATATTTTTGAATAAATTAAGTCAAAGCTGGAAATTGTTAGAGGCCGAAGTGTTGCGAATGCAACCTGTTATATTATATACCTTGAATTTGTTTTTACTAATATGTTATAGTATGCTTTGAATTTGTCATTATTAATTTTTCAATTAATATTTTATTCATTCGTCAACTTGAACTCATAAAATAAAGACACCATTTTATACAAATTGAAAACACGCAATTGAATCACTTATAGGTTATGGGCCCAGTGCGACCTTAAAGCGTGTTAAACATATTCATTCGAAAGAAAAAGTTAATTGGAAGTAATTGAGACTATGGCGGGCTCTGTGGTACGCATTGAACCATTGAATGCTGAAAATTATGACACATGGAAACTTCAAATGAAGGCAGTTCTAATTAAAAATGAACTGTGGTCATATGTCGATGGATCAATTCCCTGTCCAGCAGCAGAGGCAGATGCTAATAAGTGGAGGCTGTTTGACCAAAAGGCTTGTGCGGATATTACGTTATCCATATCTCCATCAGAGCTGAATCAAATTGCAGAATGCCAGTATTCGAATGCAATGTGGTTGAAATTGAAGGACACGTTCGAGTCAAAGGACCAGCAAGAAAGGCTACCCTCTTGAAACAGATTGCGTTGGCACGAATGTCCGAGAGCCAAAATATAAGGGAGCATTTAAACAATTTCTTCGATGCCGTTAAGAAATTAAAGGAGATCAATGTCATAGTAGGTGATGACTTACTTGCAATATTGTTGTTGTACAGTCTTCCCACGTCATATGAGACATTTCGTTGCGCTCTTGAGACTAGAGATGAGCTTCCTTCTCCGGAAATTTTAAGAGTGAAAATTTTAGAGGAAAGTCAATCACGCAAAGCAACTGAAGAGCGGTCGGAACAAAATGCGTTATATGTCAAATCAGACAAAGGTGGCAAACATTTTTCAAAAACTAACAAAGCGGACCACAAACGCATCAGCAACAAAAGACAGTCGATGAATTGCTACAAGTGTGGCAAGCCAGGCCATTTTGCAAGAAACTGCAAAACAAAAGCAACAGAGAGGCAAGGTGGTAATGTCAGCGAACAGCATTATTGGTGTCTTGATAGCGGCTGCACAACTCACATGAGCGCAGACAGGAACAATTTCATTGATTTTAAACCATTATACAAAAAGTTGAGTTTGGCGAATCACGAAGAAACGAAAATAACAGGTGTAGGCAACGTCAACATTGTAGTACGAGCAAAAGGCTATGGATCAAAAATAAGCCTTGATGAGGTAATGTATGTCTCGGATTTAAGAACGAACTTGCTGTCGGTTTCTAAAATTACAGATAAGGGGTACGATGTATTGTTTCGTAAAGATGGCGCTGTAATAATGAAAAACGGTCGTCATTTGTACACAGCAAATAGAATCGGAAACCTGTTTTATTTGAAAGACGAACATAAACGAGCCGCAGTTGTTAAAGAGAAATACGGCAATATAAATACATGGCATCAGCGAATGGGACACCTCAACGAAATTGATTTGAAATTGATGATGAGAAAAAATTTGGTACATGGAATGCAATTCTCAGAGGAGGAAAAATTGAATCCATGTGGAATATGTATTTCACAAAAACAGACACGAGAAGCATTTCCGAAATGTAATGAAAATAGAACTTCTGATCTTCTACAAATTGTCCATAGCGATATATGCGGACCTATGAGGAGTAATTCCATCTCCGGCGCAAGATATTTTATTACTTTTATCGACAATCAATCCAGATATTGTGAGGTGTTTTTCTTGAAACACAAGTCAGACGCTTTGGATACTTTCAAAAGGTATAAAAACGCTGCTGAAAATATTACTGGAAGGAAGATAAAATATCTCCAGACTGATAATGGAACGGAGTATGTCAACAAGGAGTTTAACAAATACCTCGAGACATGTGGTATAAAAAGACGTCTAACTGCTCCTCATACCCCCCAACAGAATGGCATATCTGAAAGGATGAATAGAACTCTCGTCGAGATGGCCAGATGTATGCTGAAACAAGCAGGGACGCCCCCGGAATTTTGGGCTGAGGCTATCAGTACAGCATGCTACATCAGAAACAGATGTCCAACCAAATCCTTGAATGGCCAAGTGCCATTGAAAATATGGACACAGAAGGTACCAAGTGTGTCACATATGAGACCTTTTGGCTGTAAAGCTTTTGTGTTGATCAAGGACAAGTCAAATGGAAAATTCGACTCAAAATCGGAGGAATGTATTTTGGTTGGGTACTCAGCAGAAGCAAAGGCTTATCGTTTATGGTCCCCGAGCAAAAAGCATATAATTATCAGCCGTGACGTTAAATTTTTAGACAAAATGTTCTTTGAAAGCGAAATTGGCGAGGCTCGTCAGAACCAAGTCAGTAAAGATTTAAAGTCAATGGAATACCTTTTTCCTGTCAAAGCGATTATGGAAGTTGATGACGTCACAGTTGAGACACACGCAGATACATCAGGTGAAGAACCAGCGGTCACCGAAGAGAAAAGAGAGCCGAGTGTTAGAAGACCTGGTCTACGTCCAAGAAAACATGGTAAATATGCTGTTGATATGAAAGAAGTGGATCACAACGGCCAATCCTATGAGGATGTTACTTTTGAAGATTGTGAGATAGCAAATGTGGCAATGACAGATGACCCATTAAGCATAAATGAGGCTTTTAGCGGTGATGATCGTGAATCATGGACTCGTGCCGTCGAGGATGAATATTTGGCGCAGATAATCAACAAAACTTGGGAGATAGTAGAGCAACCAAATGACAAGAAATTAATAGGTAATCGTTAGAAGATGGCAGAAAGAAAGCACGTCTAGTGGCCAAAGGGTATTCGCAACGTCCAGGGGAGGATTTTGGGTCAACTTATTCCCCGGTAGTAAAATCCTCATCAATTAGAATTTTATCGGCTATAGCGGCGGAAATGAATTTAAGAATACATCAAGTGGATGTCGTTACTGCATACCTCAATGGAGAACTTAGCCATAACGTTTTTATGAAAATTCCAGATTATTTGATGGATGTCCTGCAAAAGTTGAAAAATGGTGCATCACTGGGGTCGTCGGTCAGTAAAAGTGACAAGGCTAGAGAAACCGTCTTGAAATGGTTGCAAGAAATTCAGAAGTGCGAGAAACCAGTATGTAGCCTAAAGAAAGCTTTATATGGCTTACGGCAATCAGGATTGGAATGGTATCAAAAACTCACAACAAAGCTGAATGAGGCTTCGCTCGTTGCTTCTAAACGTGACCCCTGCCTTTTCACAGCGCGTAGAGCGGGTAAGATACTAATTCTGGCAGTCTATGTAGACGATATACTTTTGGCGTCCGACGACGATGATTGGGTGGACGAAGTTAAAACATTTCTTGCAGATTGTTTTGAAATGAGAGATATGGGACACGTACAATCTTGCCTCGGCATACAATTCAAACAGGACTTGGCCAAACACCAAGTTTTTCTGAGTCAGACGAACTACACTAAGGAATTGTTGCGTAGGTTTTCAATGGAAAATTGTAAACCGGCTCGAACTCCCATGGAGGCTAATCTGAAACTTGAGAAATCCGTCACATTAGATGATAATGTAAGAGGATACTCATATCAAAACTTAATTGGAGCGCTCATGTACCTTTCAGTGATGACACGTCCAGATATCTCCTACGCTGTAAATTATTTAAGTCAATATAATTCGTGTAACAATTTGGAGCACTGGAAAGCGGTCAAGCGGATATTAAGATACCTAAAGGGTACATCAGAATATGGCTTGTTGTACCAAAAGAGCGGTTCTGATTTATATGGAGTAGTCGACGCAGATTGGGGCAGAGACCAAACGGATAGACGTTCATACACCGGTTATGCCTTCATACTTTCTGGAGCAGTCATTAGCTGGCAGGCTCGTAAACGGAGAACGGTAGCACTCTCCAGCACTGAATCGGAATATCTAGCATTATCTGAGGCCGTCAAAGAAGCCTTATATCTTAGAGGAATCTTGAATGAAGTCGGCTTGACGCATAATTTAATAAAGCTGTACAACGATAGCCAAAGCGCTCAAAGCTTAGCAAGATCTATCGGATATCACTCACGTACAAAGCACATCGACGTCCGACACCACTTCATACGGGAAAAATTGAACTCCGGTGAAATTGAATTAGAATACCTGCAGACGGAGGATATGCCAGCAGACATGCTGACAAAAGCAGTTCCAGCTCGGAAACACCTTAGCTGCTCAATGGATCTTGGTGTCGCTCTTAACAATTAGAGCATTCTGCCCACTTCGAGGGGAGGTGTTAGAGGCCGAAGTGTTGCGAATGCAACCTGTTATATTATATATCTTGAATTTGTTTTTACTAATATGTTATAGTATGCTTTGAATTTGTCATTATTAATTTTTCAATTAATATTTTATTCATTCGTCAACTTGAACTCATAAAATAAAGACACCATTTTATACAAATTGAAAACACGCAATTGAATCACTTATAGAAATTAAGAGCTACCATCCCTAATTTTCATTTCTGATTTTCTTTATTTTCAAAAATTTAGGAAAAAATTGTTTAATCTTAAAACAATCTATTCCACTGTTGCTGATTGACACATTAGCTCAGTAATAATATGGCATCAGCTAAATCTATGTGTGGTGTAAATATTAGGGAGTCAGAAGCTCTTGACGTTCTAAGCATGAAAATTCGGTGTAATGTTGGCTGGAACCGACAAATTTTTCAGTGCCTTGGCTTTTTAAGACGTTGCAAGAAATACTTCACTTCATCTGATCTTCTTAATATTTACACCACTTACATCCAAAAGAGAATGAAATACAACTCTCATGTATAGGCCGGTGCCTCAACGCCTATTTTGAGACGTCTCAACTGCGTACATGAGAGGATGAGGTTCCTCGTTAGTGACGGTAGGGTATCAAACTCTTCTGATTTATTGAAGCATCGTTGCAATGTGGCTTGTGTTTCACTGTTCTATCGCTATTATAACGGATTGAGCGAAATAAGGGGACATTGTTCCAGAGAATCGTGTATTCCCACGTATCACTCGCCTTTCTCGGCGAGCACATCTGTACGTGGTCTATTGGCCAGTGGATAGCACTTACTTTGCATTACAGAGAAAATTCGATCTTTAGTCGGACTATTCATATATGGAACACCCTTCGTGCAGAGGTTGTAATTTTTTGGTTTTTAAGCAATGAAAAAGGCATAAAATACATAAAAACCATCGCAAATAACTTTATTACTAAATCTAAATTTCCAATAGTAACAATTGCAAAGCAAATACAAAGCTTTAAGTGGCTTTTAATGTACTAAAGTAAAGAATATGATGTAAATTTTTAATTCTCAAAAATCGTCAAATTAAGGGTATAAATCGTTATATCGTCAATATGATATTTTTGGAGCTCAAAATCGTCAAAATGACGATAAATCGTCGAAACTGGTAGCTATGATCACGAGATATGTATCTCGTTTTTTGCAAATCTAACGTTGTAAACGTTGTGAGCGACATACAGTTATATTAAAAGAGAATAATCAGATGCAGTTTAATATGTCTTAGAAATCTGCATAAAAGGCAACTAAAGTAGGAAAAGCTCAAATTCATAACATAATAGATGCACTTAGTTGCACACAAAGTTGAACCACATGAGAGTGGATAAATTACTCCATAAGATTTTAATGTCAACTGAACTGAATTATATTGTAAACAAGTGCCGAAAAGGGATATTTTTATTAGAAGAATAGAGACCAAAGATTTCAAAATATGCGGCCGGAACACGAAATATCATGTTTTTGTAATTTTTTTTTTTCAAGTCATTTGTCAAATGGAGCAACCAGCAACAAATATTTTTATTGTGTTATTAGAGTAACGACTCTTCCTCATGATGAGGTCCTCTTCCTCTGAGATGAGTTCCATTTGGAATCGCATATTTCCAAAAAAAACCTTGGAATCTCTAGGTTTCGAAATCAGCTAACTGATATAAAAAGTTTGCTAGCATTTCTGTGTCTTCACAACCTATCTGGTTTAGGTGTACATGTTAGACGATGCTCATCAGTCATCTTTCTTCGGTCTCAATACATTTCCCCTCACGACCGCCTTAGCGTATCTTCGCAATTTCTTCTACACTGTCATTGGTTTACAATAGTTTACATGACATTTCTGTCCATTTTTATAGCGCGATTTTCAATACACTGAAAGGCATTTCATCATCCAAGTTTATGGTCTTCAATGCCCTGGCTCCAATTGTCAGAATATTATCGATTCCTTAATACCATATAAAGCCCACCCTTCCATACCTGGAGTAATTCTTAATCACCTTTTTACATTCCAGAACAGTTCTTGATGTCATACGCCTGGATGTCATTGCATTAATTGACATACGATAAAGATATTCATATCGTTTAGATATCACACTGTTATATAGGTATACATATATGTACATACATCAGTGAAGATGTTCATATCACTACCAAGTTCAAGTTTAGCAAATTATCACTGGCCCAGATCATCGTTTCTAAAAAATATAGTCTGGTAGCAAGAGGCGTAGTTTGATATCTGATTCTTTTATATAGAGGCCGAATCTCGTCCTATCTCTAAGCTTAGAGCCTTGCGCTTAGTAATAATTCTCTACGGGCATTTGTGCCAACGATCCATTTGACCAAAGTAAAGTAATTAGTGGTTTGGTATCAAAGTGAAGTAATTAGTGGCGGATGAAACGTTAAGCTATACGTTAAGTCATACGTGTCGTATAATTTTTAATTAAGCGAGGATCCCAATTATACAACAAAATTAGAAGGACAATCTGTCATTCATGGTACCCATAGGTAAACTTCCGTATCTAAAGATATACTGCTAGCCAGGCAATTCCGTTTATGAACTCTATTAGATCCTCAAGTCCGTAGTCTCTTAGATCTACCAGTTCATTAACAAATAGAATACCTGGTCATCTATGTCTGCTCATCTGTAAACCAGGACAGTGACATGAAATATGTTCCACTATTTCCTCTGCTCCTAGAAAAATCTGAGATATTCCTATGTCATCTATTTATCCTGTGTCTAAAAGCTATGCTATTATACCCCGTTAGTACTGCTATAATAGCTCTTATCTCCCGCATTCCCATGCTTCGGGCGAGCTTGGTTCGTAAAAGATTGAGTCTTGTCCGCCCAACCCTACAATTCATTCTGCATCCCCGTGCAGGGTTTACGAGTGAATCAAATCAAATCCTCAATATCCCAAAAAAGGAACACATTGGTGTGGCTTTACCGCCTTCTGCTCTGTAATAGTCTCCAAAGTTGAGCGTGATCGCACCAGTTCATCCGCAACTTCTTTAACCAAAACGCCACAATGACCTCGTACGCAGTAAAGTTTAATTTGATAATCTGACATAAGGCCGCTTAGCAGTATTTTACACTTCCACAACTGATGTAACCTAAAAACATGTTCACTCAAAGACTTTAGTGTTGCCAGATTATCTACATAAATTGTAACTCTTTATCTCTTTGATATGTGTTTCCGCGACCCGCAGAACTACCGCTTTAAAAACACTACATTAGGATGGGGGCCTAAATGAATTTCGTTCATTTGCCGCTAAAATGAAGACCCCCGTGCCTGTCTTCATCTTGGTTCAGTCAGTGAAAATTGCCCAGCCATGGAAAAATATGTCTGAACCTATACAAACATCCCTATCAAATACCATCACATTCGGTGTATATGCAGAAGTAAACTTTTGCATTCAATTAATACGTCATTCCGATAGTTGGAATAACCTTAGCACGCAACGTTACTTCTTTCAGCAATGCCGAGTGACTCACACTATAGGAACTTACTAAACCTATCTCATTCAGTCTAAAGAGGCATCTAACTGACACCTTTCTCATATACTTCTTAATATAGGTCAAATTAAGAATGACATCCAGAGCTGCCTGAGGCATGCTTCTACTGGGATTTATGAAACCCACAGAGGCACACATTTGTACCTTGTATTTTATCCAAAAATAATTTCAAAGTTTTTTAGTTTTCTTAGACACTGTATTTTCGACGCATATCATTTATAACTTTTGTTCCGGACGTTTGTTTTCTTAAATGTGGCAATTACACATGCATAGTATATTCAGCGTAAAATGCACACGTAAAAAAGCCTAAAAAGAATTACCAAAATGCGTATAATATTCCCTCGAATATCCTTTTAGTGGGCCTCAATGTGGAGGCACATGCCAACAGATAAGCATGTTTTATTTCCTATGCCTTCTAAATCCGTTTCAACTCGAATAAATGACATTTCACTTCTAATTTATGTGGACAAGTACAGAAGGCCTTTTAAATTGATGGCCTACCATATAAGTACGAAGCTACCAAATTGTTAAGCACGTAGCATTCTTTAGTAGTGCGGTGTTTTAAATTGGCCCTATAGCGGTAGGTAGCTTTTGAATGAGTGTTTGGCTTTCTTGGCGTAAAATGCATGCACATGAATACCAGGCATGCCAAAGTATGTGTATTCAAATGCACGCAAAGTATTAACGTATAAACATGCATAGTAGGCTGTAATTTGTGGCATGCAAACTTTCAGTGAATGCGCTAATTTTGCCAGTGTGTACGTACATATCTGTGCTGAATATAAGTTTTTGGTACTCCTTTGCTGTTCTTTGTTATATTTTCCTTTCCATTTCTAGGCCATAGAATTCGAAGTGACATGAGTATGTGAACGTGTCAGTGGTATTAATCAAACTGGCATTTTCTACATCTGAATTATGAATAGCTAGGTCAGCAATAATAACAACGAACATTAGAACAAATGCCATACCAACATGACACGCAATAACACAGTCCGTCTTTGGCCTTCATACACAAATTAAATTGGATTGGCCAATCTAACAACCGCACGCTTCTTGTCAATTGGAAAATTGGTGAATTCCTGTCAGTACTCCCAGATGGCTACTCATTAAAGGATATAAGTGCTGGTAAACTTCTCCGGCGTCAGTCGTTTAACTTTATGAGCTTAAATGTTGTCGTAGCCTAGGAGGTACATGTGAGGCCTCGGCTCAAACTTCAGTTCAGACATCTCAAACAAAACGAAATACAAATAAATATTCCATCGGCGACAGACTCTCAGCAGATTTCTGGCAAAAACTCAGTAACTCTGTAGAGTAAATAAAATTACCATGAAAAGTTTTCAAAAAATATTCTGTCGTTCGAAGTCGACTTTAAACTGTAGTTCTTGCCAGTCATGTATAAAATTAACGCACACAACATAAGTGGTGGATAGGTTGGAATCCTGGCTAACGAGTTATAATGACCAATTGTGTATGTTTATACTATATATGGGCAATTTCGTGTCAAGTGACCCAATTTTTAAAATCGATTTGGATGAAATTTGTACCAAGGTTAGTACTATTGGATAGTTGGCCAGACACAAATTTTCAGCTCTATCAGTAAAGAACTGCCGGAGTTAGAGGGGGGCAAAGTTGGACATTTTGGTCATACAGGGTTTTTTAAAATGTGTGTAACTTTTCACCTAGGTCCTAGCAAAAATTTTTCAAAGGATATTAGATAGCTATTTATTCAATCTTTCCAAAAATAATTTTTTTAATATTTAAAATTTTTTTTTTAAATTTTTTTTCAAAGCTCTTAAAGGAAAAGAACTAAGTTTTTTTGAGCAAACAAACATCCATTAAAAAAAAATATAGTGCATATGGTAAAATTTAAAAACTTTGGTTTTGAGTTAAAATATTTTTTTTTATAGATATGCCTCTTGCTACTAATTGCCCACAAAGATCATAAAGGAAATGGTCTAAGTTTTCTTTTGAGGAAAAATAAAAAAACTCCATTTCGAAAAAAATGGGGGTAAATGAAAATGGTACATGTGCCAAATATTGAAAAATCTTATTCTTGAGTTAAAAAATAATTTTTTTGATAGATATCCCACTCGCATCCCATTAAGCGATTATGAAGGCCTTAAAGAAAATTTTATAAGCTTTCTTTTAAGCAAAAAAAAAAGGGCCCAAATTGAAAAAAAATTTAAAAAAAAAAAATTATTTTAAAAAACAAAAAATAAAAAAAAAATTTTTAAAAAATTAAAAAAATTATTTTTGGAAAGATTGAAGAAATAGCTATCTAATAATTTTTGCTAGGACCAATAGGTGAAAAGTTACACACATTTTAAAAAAAACCCTGTATGACCAAAATGTCCAACTTTGACCCCCTCTAACTCCGGCAGTTCTGAACTGATAGAGCTGTGTTTGTGTCTGGCCAACTATCCAATAGTACTAACCTTGGTGCAAATTTCATCCAAATCGGAAGACATCGATTTTAAAAATTGGGTCACTTGACACGAAATTGCCCATATATGTTAACTTTATGAGCTGACGCAAAATCTCTCAAGGAAACTCTAAGGCTGATTTTGAAACATAGAAATGTTAAATGGTTCTGCAGTAGCTTCTAACACATCAGTTCAGATGTAATATTAGATAACTCTGGTGCATAAGTCAAGCTGAATTTGACCGCTGCCATGAGGTATGTTGACTTTGAAAACCGCTGGAGTTTGTGGTTTATTCGCATACCCCTGCGACTTAAAAAGACAAAAAAAGAAAGACTCTAAACTCGATTGCCAGTTCACACCACCTTCACATGGGATGACCATGCCCTCAAATTGCTTGTGCAGAATATTTATTGCCGCATGAGTATTATGGCATGTAGCGTCGTCTTGATGCAATAACACGTCGTTGGTGCCCTAATCATTCAATTTAGGTAAAAATAAGTTGGTAATCACCTTTCTATACTGGTCACCGTCGTCAGTGATGGACCGGTGAACGTCATTACTAACACAATACTACTACTTGCCCTTAGTGCTCTAATCATACAATTCAGGCTCAAAGAATTCGTTACCATCGATCAGTTCAGCTCGCTTCGGAGAACAATGGCCTGGCCAAAGTCTTCCTTAAAGAAGTGTAGAAGATGATGCCAAAAGAACAAAATTCATACCAAACATCAGTTTTTTGGGATGTATTGGACACTTTTGCATGTGGCTTGGTAACGTACCAATTTCAACAATTTGGTTTTACCATGTAGGTGCCTCATCGCTAAAGATGATTTTTCGATTAAAATACGGGTCAATAGCCAACTGCTCTAAAGCCCAAACAGCGAACACACGCCGTTGTCTCTGGTCGTTTAACTTCAGTTCCTGATTCAGTTGGGTAGTTTTGCGTAGGTGTGTTTCGTCAACGTATGTTTAGTGAACCAGTGGACTCGAATTTATTCATCATATTGAGAATAGTTTTTTCGGTCAGACATTTCCAACAAAACGAAACATAAAAAATATTTCTTTGGCCTTTTTCCTCTCAGCAGTAAATAACATTGCAATGAACAGTTTCTCAAAAATCTGTCGTTCGGAGTCGACTTTAAACAGTGGGTCGTCCGGCCACTCATGTATGAAATTAACACACACAACATAAGTGGTGTCAGAAGCTATGTTGTAATCCAGACTAAGCGTTTCAATGACTAATTAAGTAAGTAATCCAGATTCGAAACTTTTTTTCTATTTTTATGTGGGTTTTATTCATTACGACTAAAGTGTTGTAATATTTTATGTACAATTATATGAATAATAACAATTAAAAGAATTAAAGACTGCGGGGCGTAATAATTTGGTTTTAATTTAATTAATTTAGTTACTTATTTATTAAATAATAATTTACACATTTTGTTTAATATTTTTGTAATACACGACGGGATATTAATTAAATTTGTTTTGTCTTTAGGCAATAAAAACGCGCATACATAGCAGCATGTGGTAGTTAGTATGGGAATTTATAACAAATGTTGACAATTTTTTGATGTCAACTTTGATTACCGCTTTGATTTATAATTTTTCTACATGCTGTTGATTTTTGCTTTGATTAACATTATTAATTAATATTTTTATTGCTTGTTGTAATTTTCTGATTTTGTTAACTTGTATGTTACAATTTTTTTTTCGCAGAATCCATTTTTATTTAGAAATTAACATGAAAGTTAGAAAACAAATTAAATTTAAATTAAAAATACAACAATTCTTCATTTTAATTAAATTTTTAATCAAAAAATGTAGAGAAATTCTTTTTATCTATATAAGAATGCTTTTACCACTTTCAAAAAAACCTACGCCTTTTTATGTTTTATTGTACTGGCACTAGTATCTTTAAACAATGTAGGTTAAATGGGCTCTGGAGCAGTTGCCAACTAACCCCAAAATTCATCAAAAAATCGTCTTCAGCGATGAGGATCAATGCTGGAATATAGTTGAATTTGAGACGATAATATTCCATATGAGATCTAAAAGCGTCCAGTGCATCTCGAAAAAGTAACTCTATGGTGTAGGTCATAACTGCCAATGGCAAGCATTATAGGTCGATGAATACCAACTTCTTTTGGCCTCAATTGGATGATCTGTGACATATGGTTTCAACACGACGGTGATGTAATCTGGTCACCGAGATCATGTGATTTGATCCCGTTAGACATTTTTCTGTGGGGTTTTCTTAATTCGTGAATTACCCCCAGCGTTCGCCAAAGCAACATAACCCATGAAATGGGTCCAATTCATTCCAGTTTATACGCATGAGTCGTGAAATATTGGACATTTCGGATGAGCTTCAATTAGACATGCTGTGGCGGACAATTAAAGAATAAACAAATGGCGGTGCTTTTGCTGACAAGGATGCACAAAAAGGTAGTAAAGCATTGTACAACTTGAAAAATATATTGCAATCAAACACTCCTGATTACAGAAAACATACAAAATAAAATACAAATATTCACCAATGCCTACACAATATACGCAAAATTTTTTGTTCAAAGATTTTAGCATCTTCAAATCGCGGAACATGATGTTACTAACACTAAGATAAAAACCATAAAATATAACTGTATTCGTCACACAGACAAGGCCTGTTCAAACTCTAAGACAACTCTAGACGTTCATGCAATATTTCTGATGTCAAACAACTGGGTTGGGTGTAGGTTCCATCATTGTACACCTTTGTTGGTCACCTACCTTGCTACATTTTATCTATTTGAGAATAACAATTTATCGTTAAAGTATTTTTAATCAATTAGAAAACAGAAAAAAGAAATAAATTTCCTTTTAGTTTTTCATTTTAAATCAGTGCTAAGACCAAAGCGTAAATTTTCATTACAAACTCAACAAATACCCCTTTAAGAGCAAAAGAAGAAAATTGATACAAAATTTATAAATGGTTGCTAGTACACTCATAGAAAGTTATGGGTTTATGTGTTGAAAGAAAAAAATTTCGAAAAGATAGATAAGGATCCTAAGCATTTTGTTGTATTCTAGAAATATTTTCTGAGTTTAACGGTTACTTGCTGAAACAAAAAGTGCGAATTGCCGTGAAGTGGAAAGGAAAAATATAAGAAGTAAAAAAAGGAAAATTATTATGCTATCGGTAACAACTTTATAAGTTACAAACACTTTTGCTTTAACCAAAAAAGATATAAAAAGGAGGAAAAAACAAAGTAATAAACTCTAACTTTCTCATATGAATGGTATTTGCTGCTTGAAAATAAAAATATTTCGTAAGGTTTATTACGTTAAAGACAGCTCAGATTTGTTGAACTGTAATGGTTTAGCTATTACATGCCGTCAACCATCATTTTATCCTTCTTTATGGATTTCAAAAGAAATCTTAAAAGGTGCGTATTTTGTAGTATCGTACAGTGTGGTCATGTGTACTTTTTGAATATTTTCTGAGTTTAAACTGTGAAATCAGCACGTTTCCATAACAATTATAAGGTATAGTAAAAACAAATCGATTATTTTTTTAAAATTTTTTAAATTGGTCATTACAAACCATCAGTTAGGGCTACGACCTAGCTTCTCACAACACTCATGTTGTGTGCGTTAATTTTATACATGAGTAGCGGGACGTACATTTTAAAGCTTAGTAAGGGAGAGCTTGTGTTTGGTCAGACATCTTGATCAAAACGAAGTATGGAAAAATATTTCATCGTCTACATACTTGCTCTCATCAGTCTTCTTCCAAAAACTCTGAGAGTAAATGAAATTGCTGTGAAGAGTTTCTCAAAAAAACTGTATGTTCCGCCAATCATTACTAACCGCCAAAATTAACACAGTGCAGTGAAAAGCTAGACTGTAATTCTGACTAAAGAGTTGTAATGACCAGTTAAGGATGTAAGTAGGACTTTACAAAAGAACGCCTAGTTATAATGGTAATGTTCCTAATGGTGTTTTCTTTTCTACAAAGAAAATGTCACCCTCTTACAAGGTGCATTAAAAAATTGCTGACCAACCCTGTTGTAATGTAATTTTTTATTTGAAAAAAACAAAACGCAAATATTTAAAAAGGGTGTTTACCTGTGTTTACCACTTATTAAGAAAATGAAAGAAGAAATAGCAATTTGTTCAAAAAGAGTTCAATGTAAATAATAATATTTAAGATTAATTTAAAAAAAGTGTTTTGTACGTATTAAATGTTTTATATTTATTAACGTTAAGGTTTTAGATTTAAAAATATGTTGTATTTTTTGGTTTGTTTTCAATAAAATATGTAAATATGAGAAAGGTGTTGCCAGATAGCTAAATTTTCGACTTTATTTTTTGAGCGCTGTTTTTTATAACCAAAAAAAATTTTTTAACACTGTTCTAACACTGAATGTAATTTTTTTAAACTACTGACCATGTATCTTTATAAATGTAATGTTTCCTTAAGGTTACTCCACAAAACAATGAAAAAATTAACTTCAAAATTGGATAAATATACCATGTGCCTTTTTATAAATTTCATCTGGTAGCCTTGTAAATAAACAAAAGTCATCTGCTTTACAGGGCATTATCAGCACTCTCGATTTATTCAGGGCATAAAATGCAATGCCCTCCACCATTGGCAAGGGCGAATTATTTAGAATAAAACATACCACCCTTTTTGAGGGCGAAACATTTTTAAGAATCAAACACAAAATTGCATTTTGCACATGCACAATGCACATTTTTTGGTAGAAAAGAAAACACCATAAGTGAAATCAATGCCCTTTTTTCCGCATTTCCATCTGAATGGCTTAGAATTGTCGAATTTTGGGCTTAGAAGATTCTCATGAAATCTTATTTATTTTTTTTTTATTTTTCGAATGGTTGACACAGTTGTCAAATTTTTTTGTTTGAAAAATCTTCGAACTTTGTAAGCGGCCTTAGCACAACTTTCCAAATATTTGTATTAACTTTTCACATTTTAAATATTAAATAATCCGAATTAACAACATATCCGTTACCAAATTTCACAGCTGCCACATACATTAAATAAATTCTACCACCATATATTCCATCATATTCAAATATACGATGCACCATTTTACTCATACTTTGCTTATCAGATTTAATATCATGTGTTAACACTAATATTTGTTTTGAAATAATATTTAAATTTAATTATGATTATTTTCTACCGGAAAAAAACTAAAAAAGCAATTATAAATTCAATTTAATCCTGTTTAAACAATTTTTCTATTCTAGAAATTAATATTTTATGAATTTTTTATATCAAGTTTTTCTTTTCAAAATATGAAAAATAATATGAATTTATATTGCGATAAATAAAATTTAAAAGTGAAATTAAATTAAAACCAGAAAGCTATATTGTACTGTTAAAAATTAAAAATACTAAAAAAATTTAATTTTAAAAACAGTAATAGGCACTTAAGAAGATGTATGTAGAAAGTTAAAATAATGTAACCAAAGACTTTATTTAATAAAATTCGATTGAATCCATTTAAATCAAATATTCATGAAAGTCCAAGTCGCAATTAGGAAAAATCAATTTTAATAATTCCAAAATAGTTCAATTTAGTCAAATTATGCTAAAAATTCAAACATGAAATAGTGATTTTAAATCAGATTCGGACATAATATTACTTAGAGTAACGCTAGCCACAAACACCAGAATGTTGTTAGGTTTTTACCTTTTTAAAAACGTTTATAATATCAGTTCGTTGATTGCAAACAAAATAAAAATAAATTTGTGTTTAGTGTGTCACTTGATGTATACAACAATAATTTGCTTGTTCGTTATTCTTCTTTGCTTACACCCTTTGCGTAAACAACAACACTTGTTCGTTAGATTTGTTTAGCGGAGATCTTCAAACCACGACTGAATTCTTACTATTCGTCGCCTGCTTTGTCTTGTCTTTTTATATGCCCACGTAAACAGTCTGATGAATGTTCTTGAAGTCGAATGTTCGTGGCTTCGCCTTCTCGAGAGCTCTCGCGGTTTCACTGTTGTTTGTGTATTTTGGTTGCATTTTTAGTTGTTGGGTTCTCGCTTACAGGTCTATCCCCCTTTCTTTCACACTCATGGTTTTTGCTTTTGCAGCTTTTGGTTATCATTTTAATATTAAACAATGTTACAACGTTTCCATTTTCGTAACATTATGTTTAAGTTTTATTTTTTTTAAGCTATTAAGCACGAAAGTAAACAATTTTGTTAATTTAGAAAATATCAATGACCTGGTTTTCAAACTGCAGCTAAATGTGGTAATAAGCCAACACACTACTTGCTAGACTACGACGACTTTAAGGAAATTTACCCCTCAAAATATTGGTGGTAAGAAAAGAAAATAAAAAATATTGAAAACATTCTACTAAAATTTTTGTTTTGTTTTAAATTTTGAAAATAAAACGAATAATTTACTATCATTTCCATAATATGTCAATAATATTTGCACTAAAAATATGTTCATTTTTTTAACATTCAAATATTTTTTATTGACACAATCAAAGTTATCTAGAACTCTCATTTTCATCTTTCTAGAGTTTTTCTTTACATAATTTTCTTTCCTAACTTGTAATGGGTCACCGTAAATGTCAAAACAATACAGTTGTTATAGTTGCTATCATAATAAACAATATGATACTAATAAATGATATTCTTCGATGATATCGATATATCAACTTGAAGGCATTCTGTTCCTTTTGTACACATTCACATCGTATTGTTTTGAAAGACTTTTATTGTGTTTTTCTTGTGACCCGAAACAAATACAATAAAAGTACTCGAACAATTTTTTATTTTCTCTTTTATGATAATGTCTTGTAAAAATAACTTTCTTTAGAATGTTAGATGTAAAAACAAATGTTCAATATGTGCACTTGTGTATTTATGTCCAAGCACATACGAGCATATACATAAATACACAATGTAGCTTTCTTTTGTTAAAGACGAAATATCAAATTTTATTATATTGTACATGAAATTGAATAAGTAGGTATCTGAAATTTGAATCAAATATTGTTATATCATTCTGTTTTATTAGTACTTCGACATGATAGCAGATGTTGATGAAATTTTAGTAGGTATATGGAACTCTAATAACACATATCTATTATATACCATACATGGGCATACTGCATTACTTTTTCACTGCATTACGTGTTTCAGTAACCAGTAAAAAGTACTGATTACTGAAAAAAGAATTCAGTATTCAGTAAATTTTACTGATTACTGAAAAAGAAAATCAGTATTCAGTAAATTTTACTGATTACTGGAAAAGAAAATCAGTATTCAGTAAATTTTACTGATTACTGAAAAAGAAAATCAGTATTCAGTAAAAAGTACTGATTACTGAAAAAGAAAATCAGTATTCAGTAAAAAGTACTGATTACTGAAAAAATAAATCAGTATTCAGTAAATTTTACTGATTTGTGTAAAAATTATATCTGCACATTGGTTACTTTCATGAATAGTGGCATAACTGAAAAATTGTATTTCGAGAAAAATGGTTTTTTGTGCTTTTTACTTTTTTTTAATTTTTTAAAAACGAAATATGTTATTGTGTAAATAAAAACTGATTTATATATGTAAATAGCTGAGACTTCAAATTGTAAATTAATATTGATACATAAGTGAACCATCCTGTACTATAAATTACATTATTAATTGAAAATATTGCAACCAATAAAAACATAAAACATAGCGGTACATAAATTCTTTCGGTAGAAGATATTTGGAATTTTGTTCTAAGTTATAATTTGTTGTGAAAAAGATATTAAAAAAATGAGCGATATTTCCGATTTTGATAGTGATGACTCGGTCAGAGATCCGGATTTTTTGTATAAAGATCTACCAAGATCTTCAAATATTTTAAGTGAAACCTCAACAGACACAAACGATTTTTTGAAAACAGAAAGACTCAATGGTGTTAATACAATTCTTTTTAGTGATGAGTTTTTTAAAATTGTTGAAATGGTAATAAGAAAATATAGTATAAGCATATTTTATAGTCTTCACCATAAAATGACAAGTTTCAAAAAAACAGGGTTACAACAATAAATTGCCTGCATAAGCACAATGCCATAAAAAACGTTTTCATTAAATACAATACCCCACTACCCTCATCTGCACCTGTAGAACGATTGTTTTCTTTTGCTGGGATTGTGAATCGCTCTAGAAGACAAAAACTAAGCGATACAAATTTTGAAATGCTTGTGCTGAGAAAAGCAAACAACATACAGCACAGCATCTAGTAGTAAATATATCTCATTTTTTTATATTAAAATCTTTTACACATTTTTTCATTTTTCAGTTTAATATTTTTTGAATTTGAACTCTTAGCTATGTATTAATTTACAATTTGAAGTCTCAGCTATTTACATATATAAATCAGTTTTTATTTACCCAATAACATATTTCGTTTTTAAAAAATTAAAAAAAAGTAAAAAGCACAAAAAACCATTTTTCTCGAAATACAATTTTTCAGTTATGCCACTATTCATGAAAGTAACCAATGTGCAGATATAATTTTTACACAAATCAGTAAAATTTACTGAAAACTGATTTATTTTTTCAGTAATCAGTACTTTTTACTGAATACTGATTTTCTTTTTCAGTAATCAGTACTTTTTACTGAATACTGATTTTCTTTTTCAGTAATCAGTAAAATTTACTGAATACTGATTTCTTTTTTCAGTAATCAGTACTTTTTACTGAATACTGCTTTTCTTTTTCAGTAATCAGTAAAAAAAGAAAATACTGAAAAAGTACTGGTACTGAAAAATGCCCATCTATGTTATATACATACATAGTTATGTGTATCTCATTAGTAATGATTTATTAATCGATATGGTCTATTCATGTCTTAGCATGAAATTGATATAATTTGATCACCTTATATCCTTCTCGGGATGAAAAATTAGATTATTTGTATTATATTTTAACAACACACCATTATTACTTAAAATTAACATGACCCACTATTATGGCAAAGAGAGCTTTCAAAAATTTAGCCTGCTACACCGCTACATCGCAGTCGCCATTGTTTAGTAGGTAATGTGTTGGCTCATTAGACGTAAAGCCACGGTTCAAACCCCAGATCAGATATCTCGAACAAAACGAAATATGAAAAAAAATATTTCTTCTGCTTCTTAGCCGATTTCTGGCAAAAACTCTGAGAGTGTATAAAATTGCTTTGAAAAATGTTTCAAAAATCTTTTGTTCGGAATCGAGTTTAAACTGTAGGTTCTGCCACTCATGGAGGGAAGCAAGGTCGTAATCCTGATTGTAGGGTATTATTGACAAACTATGTATGTATGCAAGGAGCCTGCACATGTCATCTGACTTCTTTTTTTTTTTTTTTTGCAAAAATGTTGTCCTACTGCCATGGGCTGTATACAATCTCAAAAGCATCGCATCGACAAATTTACGAAGGCAAAAAAACTGTTGTCCTACTGCCATGGACTGTATACAATCTCAAAAGCATCGTATCGACAAATTTATGAAGACAAAAAAACTGTTGTCGACCGTAAATAATATAAAAATCAAAATCAGGTAATTATGATTGGTTATTGAAATTCAAACCCTTTTAAATCTCATAAACTTCAAGAGTATAATAATTTCCTTTTAAGACTTCTACAAATTTTAAATATTTTTTTTTAATTTTTGAAATTTAAATAAAATTGTGTGCAGGCGAGTCTCCTCTAATTTAACCATTTTTATGAATTATTTAATATTAAATTAAAATATTTTTAATTTTATTTAAATATTTAATCAATTTTTTTTTAATAATTTAATTTAAATTAAAACGAATATGAATTAAAAAAGCCAATTGTGGGCAAATGAACGTTAATGACTGTATATACTTGTATATAAGTATTTCTATACCTGCACTACGATACGTATGAATAATATTTGTCATAACACAATATGAAGTATACGCAACACTTATACAGATACAGTGTGTATTTGATATTAAAAAAAAAAACAACATTTATCAGTAAGACTTAATAAAAATACGGTTTCTTTTACGTATACACTGCAAATATGTAATCGAAAAAAGATTATTGTTTAACAAATAAAGAACTAAAACTAAATTGACAAAGATTTGCTAAATTGGAAAAAGGAAATAAACGGAGAGATTTGGCAAATAAATTGAAATGAATTTAATCTGACCATAACAGGGAGTGACATACAAAATAAACAGAAATAACAGTGAGTCTTACACGAAACCTGTAAAATTTTCTCAATAAAAACAATTTGGCATCGTTAGGCTGCACGTCTTTGAAAATAAGGTAGGCCAAGGCCGGCCGTGAATGGTGTTCGCTATCGCGATATAATAACTGGCTTCTTGTGGGTGGGAATTGATGATGTATAGTGTCTGGAGGGTGGTGGCACTTGCACTACAGCCGATGAAGCAATGGGTCTTTTGTAAGAGTATCAATTCTCACATTGTGGTGGTGTGAGTTGATGCCGTTGGACTCCTGTCTATAGGGATATTTAGAAGAATAAGTGTACATTAATAAGCCAAGAACATAGAATAATAAAGGATGTGATAATTCGTCATATTAATGACATTGAAACTCTACTACGTCTCAGAGCCAGTGAATATGTGGACTATGGAATAAAGGTATGCCACTGAAGTCGTGGCGAGTATTTAGCTGATAATTTGTTGTACACGTAGTTCTCATAGATCTATCTACAATAATAAAAAATATAGAAATAATTGCCTGACAACTTCTTGTTTTATTTACAATAAATTAATTAATTACATCGCGTGTTTTGATCGTGGCGTCTTTAATAAAAAGATTAGCAAATTCGGGTGCATCATCGTAGGCTACGTTTTCTGAATGAGACGGAGGCTCTTTAATTATAATCTTCATACAATGTTACCATACTTTCATAAAATTTGATGCAAATAAAGCTTCAATTGATGTTGGGTTGTTTCTTGGGGAAGTACATAGATACATATATAAACAGTAAAATGACAATACTTGAAGGTACGGCTGTCAATTTAACTATGAGCCAAATTTTTTCTTTGACTGCTTTATCTCCTGCAGTTATGGTTATATTCTATTACAACCTACATACGTATAGTAGATAGTATTTTCAGACCGTTAAAATAAAAATTTTATTGCATTTTCTATTGTAATATCTAGAATTGCAACAGTAAAATGTAGACATTAGTTAAATTTATTTTATTTTACTTGGATGTTATCTCTTATTTTTCTCTTCTTTTCCGCTTATTTTCATGAATATCACATTTGTTTGCTTTTCTTTGAGTTCCTTTGTTGCTATGAAAAATTGCTGATGGCAATGCGGAATAACTTTAAATGGTTTTTTAATGATGTGCTGGATTCTGCAGGCCAATGTAAATAGTTGTAATAAAAATAAATTTAATGGAAATTGAATAAATATTGAAATTATTGGAGAATATACATCTTGCGTAAAATGAAAGGATTTTACATTTTTAAGTGGAATTAATTTTATAATAAAAAATTAAAGAACGTCAAATACAAAGGCAATCCCAAAATAAACTAACATGAATTGTAGATAACGGCCGTAGTTTCATAAAAACTACTGAATTTTAAAATTAAACACTTCTTTTCTCTCCTAAAATAATCAATTTTGAATGCCTTTTCATCCCTTAAGAACATAAAATCAACAACGAAGATTACAGCAAGTTCAGTCAGCTCTACCTCTAGCTAAATGGTAGGCCAATAAAACAACACATAATATTGGGTTGATAACGCTTATCTTGTTGATGCCACAGCTGTCAAAAAAGTTGTCATTTTGCAAGATCACCAAGGAATAATTGCATCATTTATTATCAAAATAGATGTTCTGTTCGAACGACGTAGTGCATGCATACTCGTACATACATACATAATTGGTCATTACCAACCCTTGAGTCAGGTTTTCAACCTAGTTTCTTACACCATTTATGTTGTGTGTGTTAATTTTGTACATGAGTGGCGGGACCTACAATTTAAAGTTGACTCCGAACGACAGATTTGTTGAGAAACTTATCATGGCAATTTTATTTTACTTTCAGAGTTTTTGCCAGAAATCCGCTGAGAGGAAATCGCCGAAGAAATATTTTTTTATATTTTCGTTGTCATGTCTGATCTGGGATTTTACCCGTGGCCTTACGTCTAATAAGACAACACACCGCCTACTAGACTACAACGACATATCGCATGCTTTGTCCATATTACGATCGGCATAATTATCCTACAGAGACAACAATGTGGTGAATAAATTCGAGTCCACTGTTCAGTAAACGACTAACCAACACACGTGCGTTGAAGAAATGTAAGCTCTGCCTACAATTTCGCCACTATCTGTGTAATTGTGCCGGAGAATAAAATTCATTCGATTTTTCAGGCTACAAATTAGCAAATTTCCCATCGTGAACTGGACCTGTTCCCATACAAAATGCAACTGCCCCGGTAACTCCAGGTAAACGACCATAGACAACGACGTGTGTTAGCTAAATATGCTCTGGAGCAGTTGCCAATTGACCCTAAATTTTATCGAAAATCGTCTTTAGCTATTAGACATTTACGTCTAAAATAAATAATACCTCCCCGATATAGAGCTTTTCACCCATTTTACAGTCAACCTAGTTGACCAAATGTGCAAGCGCGTAATGTTGACGAAGATGCTTAAATATTGATTCGTCATCGTTCTCTACCCGTTGAGGAAATTTTTTTTTTTTTACGTGAATATAACATTCGTTGGTATAAGAATTGTAGTTTTATTGATAAAACCTAATTGAATCTGGTAGAAGATGAGCATTTTTACCAAAAGATTCTGTTTAGTTATGAGGCTTATTTCTGGTTAATTAACCATCATTTCATACGTTAAAATCGGTTGTTTGGTACGGTTTACACGCTGACGGCATCAACGGTCCTAATTTCTTTCGAAGTTAGCCAGAGGCTGCCTTTATGGTAATCAACCAAATATGGATCAGCTAAACATCAATTTCATTCACTTTCAACAAGTGGAACATGCTACAAAACGTTTATTGTTAAATAATTTGTTGAAAACTTTCTTAAACGCCTCTGGATTACTTTTTATTGGTATATTTAAATCATTGGTTTGGGTTTGTAGAGAAAACAGGAACTCTTGATGTATTGAAATGTAATAATCAAACCACCATTGATACAATATAATTATATTCATATGAAAATTGATCAAAAATCGGATGAATTGAACGGATCATGTAACTCATACCTGCAACGGACTTACGCTAACTTCATAGTTAAGAAGGAAATGCCATGAAAGTATCATCCAGACTAAAAAATTAGTTTCAACAATATTTCTGTTTTGTTTTGTCATTTTAATTTATTAGCTTTGTATATAATCTGTAAATATTTTTTCAAAAATGAAAAAATCTAGATGATAGTGATTTGCATTTACATCGCTTAACATTAAAATTGTAAACAAAAGCTACAAAAACAAAACAATGAACTTGTTTACAAATTATCGCATTGCATAATATAACAACAAACGCCAGCATAAAAAGTGGTAAACAAGTAAACAAAAATATACCAACAAACACCAACTTAGAAAATGGTAAACAAGTAAACAAAAATACAACAACAAACACTACAAGAATAAATGTAAACAAAAATACACAAACAACAATAACGAAACAACGATGTTGACATTCACAGAAATCTCGAGAAGACGAAGCCACGAACATTCGACTTCAAGAACATTCATCAGACTGTTTACTCCGCCATATAAAAAGCAAGGCAAAGCAGGCGAGTGAGTTAGTAAAAGTTCAGTTAGTCGTGTGTGAAGACGCGGTGTGTTTGAAGAGAGTAAGCGTGGTTTGAAGATCTCTGTTACAAAGATTCGTCGAATAATTATCTAGTAATTTTTATTGTTTATGCAAAAGGTGTAAACAGAGGAATAACAAACAAAGCAATTGTTGTTATTTACTTAAAATTATACAACCTAAAACGCTCATTCATATAAACTTTGCACATTTTTACATTTCTTTTTGAGTTATTAAATCCGAAACTTCAGTCATCCACTACAATTTAGTGAAATTTTTTATTGATAATCTTGGGTGGAACAAAATGTGTTATTAATACACCATAGGGAAGTTGAATTATTTTGAAAACCGTATTTCTATAAAACTAGATGACCCGTGCGAATATTTCGCACCGTTAGTTGTCATTTTTGTAACATAAAATGAAAATAATTAATAGAAATTTTATTAAAAGTAAAAAAATATTAGAAATCATAATATATCATACATATTTACATACATACTTCTTTGAATACAATGTTAGAGGTAATGACATGATCATCGTTAACTTTTTGCCCGTACGAATCCTTAATACAAACAAAAATATCTTTAAACGTACGCACTCGTGAAAAAGCCAAGTATAACTGACCATGTGATAAGACCGGTTCTGGTAAATACAATCCTACCTTTTGAAGGGTTTGACCTTGTTTTTCTTAAAACCTTTTTAGCTGTTAAATATCAGCTGACACTATATATATGTATATATTAAAAGACACCGTATTACTACACTTCATAAAACAAACAATGCCATGACAATAACGACATTACCAAAATGGCTTTTACAACTTTATAAATATATTATGTGGAATAGCATTACAATTAAGCGATCCTGTTTATCGCACTTGATCTAACAACTACTGCAAAGTATTGCCAAAACAGCTTTTTACAACTTAATATGCATATTATATATAACTGACTTAGTAATAAACGGCATTATAGTAAATAGCGGTATTGACAGAATGGATTTTAATACATACTATATTATGTAGAACTGCATTACTATTAAGCGACCCTGTATTACCACACTTGAACAAAAACATATAATCATAATGACAACAGCATTATCATGCAGTTCTATATAAAATATAATTTTTATCAATGAAAATATTAATTTTTCAATTTCTAATTATTTTTCGTTATTAGTGTTAGATATAAGCTTTAAAATGAGATATCATTCATTAAATTTCATGCGGTGATATGGGAGATATTTGCAACCGACAAAAAAAGTGCTTTAGAAATAATATATATGATTCCTTTGGGAGACTTCTCGAAGCCCTTGGTACGTCAATAATAAATGGTCAATGATGATAAATGTGAAAATGAAGTAAGGAAAATAAGAAATTTAACGAAACTATGTTTTGTTTTATTTGCAGGAATACTTCTTCTCATACTTTCATTACTTTGGTTTTTCCTATTTTTTTATTTATGAGAGTAGGTCAGTTACTTTAATAGGAATTCTTATAAATTAACAACATATTGTTATTCATACTTTTACGTGATGGTTGTTTTATACAATATATCGTTAACATGGTCACGTAGTTACTGTATATTTGAAACGAATCTTTAATGTTGTTCTACTTAATACATTGCCGTATATTGAACATCTGTACAACTACTTTCTTTATGTATAATTATTATTATATTATTTCTTTTTTAAAGCCTATATATGGTATTTAGTAGGGATGCCAAACGGGACTGATTTTTAAAAATCCCGGGATTCGAGATTTCGTAACCCCGATCCCGAAATAGCGGGATATTTCGGGGTAATTCGGGATCCAAAAATCCCGAAAAATCCCGGTATTTCGCGATTTTCTCTTAATAATAAAAATGAAAAAATCATATTTTATTAACAATTTCATTTATATTCCAATTAGATCAGAATTATATGTCTATAAAAATAAAATTATAAAAAAAAACAAAACAAAAAGTAACAAAAAAGCGTAAATTATACATATATAAATACATTAGTTTTAAAAAATATTTGGATTCCAAAATAAGTAGACTATTGTTTTAAATAATTTTTTAAAAAGATTAAAGCATCTTACATGTCATCTGATAGCCTTGAACGAATTTTGTAGTCAACATACGCTGCCGTTAAAAAACACCTCTCGCAATCAACACTTGTTGGTAAAATAGTTCCAAGATAGCTATATGCAGCTTGTAAATATTCACCTCTACCACCTCCTGATGTAAATAAATCTATTTCTTTGGACAGTTCAGTATTTAAAACAGTAACCCTACTGATTGATTTTATAGGGCTTTTGCCCTATATAAAATCCCGGGATTCGGGATTTGTGAATCTCGAATATCTCGGGATTTCGAGTTTAGGGATTTCCCGATTGGCATCCCTAGTATTTACACATGCATATATATACATAATTGGTTATCATTGTTAATTTTAAACATGAGTGGCGGGCCATAAAGTTTACAGTCGACTCTGAATGACAGATCCTTGAGAAACTTTTGACTGGCAATTTTATTTACATTCAAAGATTTTTTAGAAATCTGCTAAGAGGAAGTCAATATTTTTTCATATTTCGTCTTGTCTGTGCTAGATTTTGAACTACAGGCTCTATTCTAATAAGCCAAGCACACAATGCACTAGAAACTGTCGGCTTCTTTTTCTTCCTGATTGAATAGAAAATTACTTCAGCAACAAAGGACGTCTATTTTAAGTCTTCAGTTATTTCTATTATTTTATTATTGTTATTATTATTACTTGCTTTGTCTTGCCTTTTATATCGCAGGGAAAACAGTCCGATGAATGCTCTTGAAGAAGAATGTCTTTGCCTTCTCAAAATCTCTATAAATGAAAACATGTTGTTTATTGTTGTTTGTGTATTTTGTTTACGTTTGTCCTTGCAGTGTTGTTGTTGCTTATTGTTTACTTGCTTATCCCCTTTTTTTATACAGATGTAGTTGATATAGTTTTTGTTTATTCGTTGATCATGTAAACAAATCCATTGTTTTTGTTTTTGTGGCTTTTGTTTATCAGTTTAATCTTAAACGATCTAACACCATTTCCATTTTCATAACAGTATAGAGATCTTGCTGTTTTTTTTTTTGAATGACCTGACTAAAGGTTTGTAAAGACCAATTCAATAAGTAATTAAGCAAGAATTTAATAACGATGTCCAGACTGATTATATAATAAAATTAAATAGTAACATTTTAACATTTTCCTAAGCCATGATTTTTTAACAATTTTATTTTAATCTTTTCATTTTTCTTTCGAGAGTACAAGTAAATTTCTATAATTATTATAATGAATAACTTAACTTACCTCTTGAGGCAAATTAAAAAACAGCGAAACTTAAAATTCAAAAGAGAGAAAGAAAATTAATTTGCCTTTATCAAGAAAACTTGGTCTTTGACCAAAGAAAAAAAAATTAATAACATTAGATAGCTTAAGGACAGATGTGAAAAAAAAAATCGTCAGTAATTATAAGTAAAAACAAAAAGAGAAATGAAAATAAATTTACAGGCGGCTATAGAGTACCCTATATAGGTAATTCTCGTAAAGTATTCAATAACCACTTATCGTCTGCTCTTCAATGTAAATGTTAGCGAGTAATATGTTTACTATTTGGTTTATTAGTGTAAATTTTTTCAGCAAAAATTAATTCGTTACAGCTTAGTAAGGTGTGCCTATTTTCAGTTTTTTTTTTTGTTATTTGGCATTTTAGACTTTCTTCCCTTTTCCTACTCAACAGCTCCTCATTTGAAATTATGTTTGGCCAGAACACACGAGCTATTATACTTAGGCACTTACTTACAACTTTTTATCGTTTCCGGATTATTGAGGTTGCCTTTTGCCACGTTTCTCTGCTATATAATAAGGTAGACTTTACAAAAATAAATATCCGTACCAGGACTTCAAGATGTCGATAAAATTTTTACGCTGTTCTTCTATTTCTTTGACGAAGCGTTAGCACTAACTTGTCTAGTGCGTAAGCAAAGAATTGAGGTTATAAATGCAACCTTGTTTCCCCATTGTTTGTCTCAAGTCCTACGAAAGTAATTTAATTTAATATTTGCGAACATTGTCTTTACCAAATTGATTATCTAATATGGCTGATATACCTTTTAATAATTATTCCAGTGCTACCTAGCTTAAGCTCAAGTGCCTTTTTAAAATCGACAAATACTATAAATACCGTTCTATTGATTGCTCCAATAGTTTTAGTATGATTTCTTTGTCTTCCCAACTGCGGTATGGATGAAAAACAACCCATTAATCTGTTCCTAATTACTTCAATGACATTAGTATACTAGGTACCATCCTACACCATACACAAACCATAATATCGCGAACTTTGGGACTTGGGCCTTCTCCCAACTGTTGACAACTGACCCTAATTTTCATAAAAAAAAAACGTAATTTTGTGAAAGTTAGGTATTTTCATCTTTTAAACAAGAGTACGATTCAAACAGTTCATAATTACTACAATCAGCATAAAGCAAACGTTTCTCAATATCGTAGAGAAGTGTTACCTCCATAAGAAATTTTCCAAAGCAACTTTTTATACTCTCAGAGTTTTTGCCAGAAGACTGCTGAGAGGAAAACGTCAAATAAAATAATTTTTTCATATTTTGTTTTATTCCAGATGTCTGAGCTGGGGTTTGAACCACGGACTATCGTCTAATAAGACGGTAACATCATAACATTCAGCTCTCATGCGAATTGTGGATAATCTTTCGTTCAGTGGGGTGAACCTGGACACAATTAGGGAAAGTTGGTTACTGACCATAATCCCAAACCTAAATTCAAAATGTTCCGCTTTTCTGCTTTTTCATCATTGCCATTTCTATCACGTTTCCTGGACGGAAGCGTTGACAACACAACATTTCTAAATCGTTGACCTTATACGTTTGCTGTGGACGTTAACTTTTGAGGGAATCTGATTCTAGACTAATGTAATTGCTTTGGTTACATACGTGGTACTTTTAATGCCCTGCGCGTTACAAATATTTAATATCTAGGGGATTAACTTTACTGCACTGTAGACATTAATTATCAATGTTACTAGTCTCCAATGCAAGAGGGACAACCGCGTGGTTCTGAATGCCCACGAGTAGGACGTGTTAATGTTTGCGATATTTGTTTGAAGCTTCGCAATATTTTTTTGTCGCTGCATTTATTGAACAAAAAATACTTTGTTTAGAGAAATTTGTATGACATTTTCATGTCCACATTAAGTTTAGTAGAACATAAAAGAGAAATTTTGATTATAATTCACATTAAAAAGTAATTTAGTTAAAATTAGTTCTTCGTAAGATTTTATTACTGTGATAGAATTAAATGGAAATTAGTTAATAAAAGACAACAGTTACGATTTATACTCACTCGATAAAACTCGAAAGAATCTTAATTAGGCAACCCAAATTATTTATAGCTGCCATACAGACAAACAGTTATTCAGCAATGTAATGTGGTGTGGAAAATTTTGTAAAATTTTTACGAGAAGATTTACTGTAATACAGATTGTAAAAATGTAAAAAGGATGGAATAACAAAAAAAAAAAAAAAACTTTTATTGTACATTAAGATGGATACACAGTTTTTGTCTGTTTTCTAAAACATATTTTAATTTTTATAAACAGTTTACTTTATCTAATTTTGGAATGTTATTTATTGTATCTAATTAAAGAAAACCAAAAACGTTCTGTGTTAATATGCAAGCTTTTGTCTGTTACGTATTGTCTGTTAAATATTTCGTCGGCATTCAGTTTGTAAACATGCATGAAAACTATTCGTTCAGTTAAAACTGTTTTTTGCTTATATTTTTTCTGATAACAGTCATCTGCTTTGTTGAGAGCCAGGAAACAATCAGCAGCTGTTGATAAAATTCCTTTTGTATGATTTGTATTGCAGGATCGCACAGATTTATATGCAAAATATATAGGGAGTGATACTAAATCATTGCAAATGAGCATTGAGCGTTTTATAGAGTGGACCATCTATGGGTTTAAGTTTGAACCATCGGTTATGTCATTGTATTCTGTTACAAAATTCAGTTTATTCTCTCCAATGAACGTAATGAATCGATTCATGCTTGAGCGATATTGAGATTTATTGGGCCAACGAGAAACTGCAGGATGATGTCAATTTTGTAAAAAGAAAAAAATCATCTTTTCCGATGAAGCTCATTTTCATCTTGGTGAGTACGTTAATAAGCAAAATTGCTGTATTTGAGACTCAGAAAACCCACACGTGGTCTCACAGATGCTAATTCACCCATTACGAGTGACGATTTGGGGCGGCTTGTGGAACGGAGGCATGATTGATTCATATTTCTTTGAAAATGAGGACAGCCTAACCATTAGGGTCATGCGCTCTTCATGGTATTGATGTGAACGGTATTTGGTTTCAACAAAATGGCTCAACTATCACATAACACATGGCGCAATCGATGTATTTGCGTCAAACGTTTGATGGCCGTTTAATTAGCCGAAATAGTAACTTCAACTAGAAGCTGCGATTTGACACCATTGAATTATTTTCTGTGGGACGCCGTTAAAGAAAAGTGTTATGCCGATAAACCAGAGGCAATTGAGCATCTGAAGATCAACATTCGTGATGTCATTGCCGAGATACGACCCTATACACTTGAAAAAATGTACAAAAATTAGTCCGATCGAATGAGATACTGTGAGACCAGTCGCGGCAGCCATATGAATGAAATAATATTCCAATTTAAAACCGGAACAATTGTACCTACTTTACAACAAAAAAGAAATAATTTTGGCAAAATTTCAAATCGTTTTTGTTTATTGCATTTTTAGATTTAGGGCCATTAATACAACTTGCCGTTAAACTTGGGTTTAGTAAAGCTACCTTTAACTTATTTTCGTTATTACAGCTTACAGATAAAATAAAGTTAACTTTTTCCAAAAATATGGCAGTGCCGGTGTAATGTCGATAACACTACTCAATTAAACAAGTTTTTTTTTAAAGCAATGGCAACGACGGGCTTTTTGTTGTATATGCTGATTTTGTTTATATTTGAAGTTGCCACATTGAAAATAATATATAATATGGCAAGTTCAAACATAAACTTAACTTTAAAAGTTAAAGGTAGGATGATCCTCCTCCCAATTTCAGACATCCAATGAGTTCCGTAAAAGGAGTTGACACTTGTTGCAACTGCAGTACCATGCTGTGAAATTAAATTCCAACTGGATAATTCTAGGATAGAAGTCGCCGCCATTTTGTAAGCGGTGTGTTGGCTTATTATACACAAGCCCGTAGTTCAAATCTCAGCTAACACATCTCCAACAAAACAAAATATTAACAAAATATTTCTCAGTGGTCTTCTTCTCTGAGAGTAAATAAAATTGCCATGAAAAGTTTCTTAAAAATCTGTTGGTTCGGAATCGATTTTAAAAGGTCCGCCACTCATGGATGAAATAAAAAAAACAATTCGGAACTAGGTTGTAATCCTGATTAAATGGTTATGATGACAAACAAACGAAATTACGTATTTTTTAAAACCAAATTAAATAATTTTAAATCGTTATAAATTTTACTTTTAAATTTCAACTACCCTAGCAAAGTATCTAAAGGAGGTGATGATTTTTAGTTTTACTTTTTTAAAGCTGATTGTCTTTATTTTTGCCTTACAAAACAAACAATTCATTATCAATTAATCTTCTTCACAACAGTCCCAGTACGTTCTTTGTTTTTAAATCTTCGTCTAACATCATACCCATCCTAGCATTTGCATATTTTGTAATTTTGAAACGATAGTTAGAAAACTATAAGGCGATAAGGATACCAATATATTATGAGTAATAATAACTAAGAAAATAAGCTGAAAAGTTAACAAAAAAAAAAAAGGGTTATTAACTAAATAAATGTAAAGGACACGATAAAGAGTAGAAACCAAGAAAGGATATGTAAACAGAGACGAAAAATAAATCGATAGAGAAGGGTATGCTACGTAAATATCCAACAAAGCAACTGAAGAAAAAATAAATGATGAATAAATTTTCTGGCCTACTCAAAGCCATTCTAAAACAAATTTTTTGGGAATTATTATAAAGAAAAGGGTGAATAACACACAATGAATTTTATTTTTAGAAATGGGTATTAGGAAAATATTATATAATACAAACAACAAGAAATTAATACGATACTGATATTTGGGAAAAGAACTTGTGACTTTGGCTCATATTAACAATATTTCAAAACTTTAAATGTGCTTAAGAAAGAATTGCTAGAAGCAAATACTGATTTCAATTTGTAATACTTAAATATTGGTATATAATTTGTAATTTTTTAAGCAAAACTAAACTGAATAACCTCCAAGGAAAATCAATATTTCAAATTATTTTCAATATATGAAACCATAATCTATTATTCAAATCAGTTATGATATATTTAGTCTGCTTTGACAAATCAATACAGATAATGCCGTGTGTTTGCTGAATAGGCGTTACAGCAGTTGTCAACTGATCCTAATTTTAACTAAAATATTATTTTCAGCAATGAGGACCATTTTTGCAAGAATGGGTACGTGAAGAAGCAAAATTGTCGAATTTGACACAGCACATATCCATCTGAGGTTCAAGAACAACCATATTTCTTTCAGAACGACCAATGTCAACGATTAGCATTATTGGTTAATGATTACTAACTTCTTTTAGGGCCATTATTACAACTTCCCGTTAAAGTTGGGTTTAATTAAAGATAACTTTAGCTAAAGTGAACTTTAAAGTCATTTCTTTATTACAACCTAATGATAAAATAAAGTTAACTTTTTCAAAAATAAGGCAGTGTCGGAGCAATGTCGATGACATTACCTAAATAAAACAAGTTTTTTTTAAAACGCAGTGGCAACGAAGAGCTTTTTTTTATTGTGATTGCTCATTTTGTTTATATTTGAAGTTGCCATACTGAAAATAATACATAATATGGCAAGTACCGGTAGGATGATCCTCCCTTTAGCTTAACGCTCACTTCTACCATATTGTCCACCTATAATAATGAAAAATAATTTATATGCTCGTTAAAATCCTCCCTTTAGTTAACGACAAGTTGTAATAATGGCTCTTAGTCTGAATTGGATGATGCGGGCACACAAACGACATATCGTCTCAACATTACAGTGCTACATGTCACACAGCAAATGAATTCTGCACAAGCGATTATGTTCTCTAATCTCTAATAATCTCACGTAGTGTAAAATAAGCCCTTAGACTTTTCGAGGATATATCACACAATTTAATGATGTTTTTATAATTTAAAGATATTTAATTATTTAGGCACCTTTATATTGAACTAAGTAAACTTATATAAAAAAGGAAATTATTCTAATTAAAATAGCTTTCATGTTTAATAGAATTTATAAGTGCGGATATTTGCTTTGCCAAAATGTTGTGACCTAGGGAATTTGAAAGAAATACAAATATCTTTAAGTCTTTTACTGAATAGTCTTCAATTTTTGCAGATTATTTTGGGACCTTTACATTTTTTCGCTACGCGCGGCGCAGAATAAAACTTATTCTAAGTTTCAGTTTTAAATTTTGGTATTAAAAAAAACTTTTAATATTTAAATAATAATATTGTTACGTTTTTACCTTTTAAAATATGAGCTCGTAGATTGCAAGTAAAATAAAAATAAATTTGTGTTTATTTTTAATCAAAATCATTTATTATTTGCACAATTCTGTGTGCCATTGTTTACAACTTGATGTAAACAACAACAATTGCTTTGTTTGTTATTTTTCTGTTTATACCCTTTGCATAAACAATAACAATTACTACGCAATTATTCATCTTTGTAATGTCTTTGTAGATAAAACGATCCATTATACCGCTTACCTTTTGGATTCTTCTAATTCCATGGCCCGAGAAACACCTTCAGAAGAGTACGTTTCAGAGATCAGCAATGAGTATTCAAAACGATGAGTAAATTCGAGTCATACTCATAATTTCTGATACTTATACGCATTCATACTTATTTTAATATCATACTCATACTACTCATATTCAAAGTTTGAAGTACTCATTAACTCATACTTAACAATACGCATGATGTTGTTGATTTCGACTCTTCTTTACTCAGCATATACACGAATCACAAAATAAGTATGATTCCCGTACGAATACATACTACGATACTCACTTGAAGGTCGTGTGTTTGCTTTGCTTGCTGTTCTGTTTTTTTCTTTTTTTGTAAATGCAACAACAAATAAAACTGTAAATTTTGATGAATGATTCGAATCTCTCGAATCATTTATAAGTATTATAAGTATTTTTCTAAATTTATGAATCTGAATGAGTAGTCGTATGAATCAAACATATTTCGAATGTTATGAGTTTGATGTCAACGTTGTACGCATACTCATTGCAACCTGTACTTATAAATCAATGTTGCAGCGAGTACGAATGAATCAGAGCAGTTGAATTTCAATACTGTTGACTCACTCATACTCAAAATTTCATGAGTACTTGTGAGTAGAGAAAAAACGATACATTGCTGATCTCTGGTACGTTTCCTGTCCCATGCTTCATAGTGTCTTTAGTATACCATGGGTTATGCTCTTACACTCATTTACTAATTATCTCAAGAAGGAAAGCAGCAATAATTGTCTTTCACGACAACAGCAAGAAAATTTGCGATTATTTTTATAACATCATCCAATTCTGGCCATGCCGTTTATTATTATAGCGTGTTTAATGTCGTTCTTAATGGAATATTAATCTGTCACGGCTCCATACCAAAATTTACACCAAACGGTGAATTTTTCATATTGCATTGGACGTTCTTGTCAATGATTGTTTATGCTTATTCTGGGCCAGTGGAATTTTGTACAAACCATGGAGCGGTCGTATACATTCTTACACTTTTCAACTGAAATTTTTAAGGATTTCTACATTTGTCATACTTATAGTTTCTCAAAGTCGAATCACATGAGTCCACATGGGTAGCAAAATTGTTTTAAAGAGGATTAATTCTGACTTTTTACCCTCAAGCCACACTATTTATTCAATCTGTTATTTATGTAGGCTATTATTCTGTTAAATATATTTACTTCTTGACATTTTAAGCAAATCTATTAAATAAATCATTCACATTTTCACCAAAGATTAGGAGGATATTTTCACACACTATTATGCCATGTAATATGCTACAGCCTACCTTGTTTATAATTGATGTTTGAATAAAACAATTTCTTGCATAACACAAATGAATGTATACGATAAATACATATTTTAAGAATTGGATTTATTTTATTTTCTCTCAATTTATTTATTTATTTTTTGATTTTAACAATACGAACTCTACTAGCTCTTTGTATTTTTAATTTTCTGTGACAGTTTTTAGTTGCACTGCCATATTAAATTAAATTCTTTGTGCAAATGGTTTAAAACAAATTTCAATAGAATTTATATTTCATTTATTCTGCTTCTAATTCATTTCTTTTTATTTTGTTATGAAAGTGCCTTCAGCTGTGTAGCAGCAATGTAAAAAAGACGAGACTTAAACAACAAAATTAAATTTTTCAATTTAAATTGTAAAGAATTTCAATACCCTACCAGACTATGTAATGGTATAATGTGTTCAATATAAGAGAAAATTTGCAAAATTTAGTGAAATACTCGTATATGCGGCAGTAATGTTGTTGTTTGGAAGTAATTTTCCTGCTATGGTATTAGGCCACAATATCGTATGTAAGGTATTTAGAAAGCAATGTAGATTTCATGCTATTTTACGTCGAATAAAAATATGCCACTTCGATACAGGCTAATGATCCTTAATAAACTGCAGAGTGCACTTTGAATTGGTTCGTTTTAATCGCTCGCACTATCTCAAAATCAGAACCCAATCAAGAGCTTGTGAAGTATGGTAAAAACGACAATCTAAAAAGCAATAGTCTAACATTAAAAACGCCTCAATAACGACATGTAATAATCGTGGTTTTATCCTTTTTTAAAATACTAATGCTATAACCTTCCCAGTGTTTTTATTACCAAAGAATTGTGTTTAGCTATACGTCTCATTTCTGGTTAAATAGCTACGTCACTAACAAAAGTGTACGCACTTGCATTGAAGATAATTCTCAGGTTGTTCACAAATCACATTTACATCCACTATAACCAACAAGGTAGGTCATAATACTTGTTATAATATACAATTAAGTATGTAAGTATCATCCGGATTTGGTTCCAACAAAGCAATGTAACTTTATTGTATAATTTTGTGAAGACCTTCTTTTGGAAAGTGGACTTGTTTACTCGCCAAATCCTTCATGTGATTTAATGACGTAGAATTAATTTTTATAAGGCCATGTGATGTAATTGTTAGAAGCCGAATGGCAACATTTATTTGAAAATGTGTTTAAAAATTGAATTGATCGAATGGATCATGTAATGCTATAACTACAATAAATGCAACGCAGTAAACGCAGCATTCTCACAAATATAAAAATCATGGGTGTATATGGAAGTGATTATTTTAAAAGCAGGGCGCCAACAAACAAAGATTCTGTTGCTTTGCTTTTAGACTAATTTCTATTTTTATTCACAACAGAGGATTAGTGCTCACAGTGAGAGGATTTGTTGTGCTGGCAATTCGCGGATTAGTGCTGTCTATCGAATATAATACATAAAATAGAGGTATTAAAGACGCGATGTATGAAATATAATGTGAAAAAGCGTTCTAATGAAGTGTTTATTTTTTATTTTGTTTTCCGCTGTCTTTATCATAATTAATTCGCATTCAGCTAACCTTATGCTTCAATTGCAAAATTGTTCCGTTTACTGCATTTAAATGTCGTTAGACAGATGATAAAAAATACATTTTATGAAAATATCTCCCAGACTGATATTATTGATTAGATTGACCGACTGTAGCTTTAGTTTTTTAGGTATTACATCTGTTAATTTGATTGTTACAGCTTTTTTTAAAGAAATAGAAATTAATTTAAGAAAATAGTCATTTTTTTATCACAAAAGTAAAATATTTAATAGCCAACACAAAGGACTACAAGTTTTATGTTACTAAACAAATGTTTCTATGCCGGAAGTGATAAAAAAATGATCCGATTAAAAAATTTAATTGATTGAAGCATTTAAAACAAACTCTATATAAGAATTATAGGAAAAATGGAACAATAATTAAAGTTTTTTGCATTGAAAAGGAGATTTAACAATTTCAATTTTATCGTATATTTTGAACAAAATTAAAGTTTAGACTTTAGAGTTATTAGAAGCAACGATTTCGACGATTCATGCTATAAACACAATAAAAGCTACTGATCTCAGCGTATATGAAAATTAATATTTTTAAAAGCAACGCGATAACAAGCAGGTTGTTGTTGCAAAATTGCTGTGTTTTCGGCGTCACCGTTAATGATTTTGATGGGAGAAATAAAGAACATGGAAAACCACCCAAAATGTTCATCCAATATTGAACGAAAATGACATTTTAGTCAGAAACAAAAGGCAGAAATGTTAAAAATTCAAAAAATTTCTGGCCGTTTAGAATCTATGGGCAGGACTCAAACGCTTGAAAAATGGGTACCACATGAATTGAAAGACAGACAGATGAAAACCGAAAGGCAAGATAAAAAATTAGTGTTGCACCGATATCGTAACGCCTGTCTTAAATTCGAAATTAAAGGATAAAAGGTGATTTGGATAAAATCATTATCATTTTCCTAAGTTCAGCATTTTTGTATCAAATTTAAGCTACATTGAGGCAGTAAATGGAGAACCTGTGCAACATTCTTAAAAAGTATTTTGATCTGAAATTAGTAAATTTGTTCTGATATAACATCTAAAGTTAGAATCTGTTTAAGTGGTTGCAGCTACCGACCTTTTTGGATATATTTTTATACAATATTTTACTGTCTTTACATAATAATTTTTGTTTGTAAGTTTCATGACATCGTAGAAAATAATAAGCATCGATTTATTGATTCGTCATTTGGAGGGTAATGACATTGTCACCATTTAACTGTCATTGCAGTCATTTTCGTTATTCATTCATGAGCTTCAAATAAAAATCTTAAAAAAACTTTCATTTCAACTGCACGCCTCTACACGGTTCCAACCCTTTTCAATATCTTTCTCTCGTTATGTCACCAATGATAACTTTTCATTGCCTGCAAAAATGTTTTGGTGGTGTCATTGCATTTTGTTGATGGGTTTTATGCTCACGAAATGCTACTGAATTATTGAAGAAATCTACATACATACGAATAAGTGCATGAATGAATGAATGAGTTTGAGTTTTTTGACATCGAGCTTAAATTCTGTTAGCGTGGGTATTGCTTTTCATTTACTTTTCTTGTTGACAATTCTGCGTAAATTAAATTAATATCGAAATTAAATTAAAATTTATTCGAATAAAATCAATTTATTAACTAGGAAGATGACTTTGTTGTCTGATAATTATGTTAAAAAAAATTTGTCTTCTCTAATTAAAAATGAACCTTCAGACAAAGAAATGGGTTGAACTTCTAAACTTCCTGCAGGAATAAATGTGATAACAACTGACTTTCCAAGAAACCAAGAGAAGAAATTATTTTAGAAATATTTTAAGATTTAAGGACAGAGGAAAAGTTTATTTCTACATTATTTGACATTAACTTCATTAATAAAATTTGTTTTAAAATGTTACTTATGTAATTAACAACATGAAGGGGTAAATACTTTTACTAAAAGCCATATTAAAGAAAAATTCAATTAATAAAATAAAAGACGTCATACGTTAAGACCAATACATTGCAGATAATACGTTGAAATAGTACTAATATAGATCGATTTATTTCTAATCTTTAAATTTACCATCGTTTATGGTAAAATTACAGTCCACTAGTTCATTAAAAGATCGATCAACACCCCAGCGTTAACCGAACGAAAGATATACTGACAATATCACATGTCCCTGTCAGTATGCAGGAAAATCCGAGGTAGTCGATTTCGTGTCGCTCTTAAGGCCTCAGTATTTCACAGACCACAACTAGGCTCTGTAGCAGTTGGCAACAGACCCTAACTTCAGGCTGCTGGCATGATCAGTTCATATTATTTGAGAACAACTTTCGACAAGGCATCACTGTCAACGTCAAGCACGATGATTTCCATCTTCTTCGAGCCTGAATCAGATGATCTTGACACCAACGATATATGATTTCAACAGTCTTTAGACGATCGATTTGACGGCATGGTTATATCATGAGGAGGTGATATAATCTGGCCACCGATATCGAGCGATTTGATTCTGTTATGGGATTTTCTTAAATCCAAAGTACACATACGCCACAAATAAAAGTAGGTATCAAAACCGACTGGTGTCATATTCAGTCTGATTTATGTACTAGAGTCATACAAAATTTGCTATTTCTCACGCTCTCATCCAGAGAAGCCTTTAGGAAGCTTATAACGATGTTATATTCCGCTTATTATGTCATCAATAGGTCTTTTAAACGAATAACAAAGATCGATGATATGTCACACATACTTTTTTTTTATTAAAATTTAAGAATAGAATGCTCTTAATGAAAGAGAGCCGATTATATTAGACTTATAGATAGTAACTCCTAAAAGTTTAGTAGATATGTTTGTATAAATTGCACTAAACTCCTATCCAGAGTAACTTCCATTACATATGAAACAAACTGTATGTCACAAAGGATTATTAATCAAATATTATTATCACACTCCTCTGAAAACTAGTACACTCACATGCAAGTGGCATTACTTTCCGAAAAAGGAATCCTCAAAATAAAACAAGTGTTGTAAGACCCACCTCAGAGGTGAATGTTCTTAAATCAGATAGTCTTACTTTGCATTCAAATAGAGAATAATTTTCTGCGATCTAAACTTAAATAATTCTATTACAGGTGTACCTTAAAAACACCATATTATATTCATTATTGCTATTCTCTACGCAATTTCTGTGTCTGCTGATGATTTTTATCATGTTGTTGAACCCCTTATGCAATGAAGACTCTTCTTTCCAATTCTTCCTTCTTTTTGTAACTACATGTTGTAAAAAACGAGTTATTTTCTATGTTTTCTCCTTTTTTGTAAATTTTTGCTAATATCTATGGTTCAAAAATCAATTTTGGCAAAATACCAAAAAAGGGTTGCATAAAAAAGAATATTTTATTGGCAGGTGAAAAGAAAAACCTCAAGTAATAATATAAGAATGAACATTACCATAAGTACAGTTTGTGACAAAATTAAAACGATATACATACAGAGAACGTTAAGAATGTGAGAGATATGTGCAGGAGTATTTAATAGAATTGTGTTTTTACATCATTAGTCAAAAGCATTAAAATAGGGACACGAATTTACAACCAGGCAGAATTTAATCAGTGGCGTGAGTTATGTAGGCTGTAAGAACTGCTGTGGTGTGTGACTTAAAAAACCCCTCACGAAAAAGTCAAACAGAACCAAATCGCTATGTCTCAATGGTCAGTACACACCACCTCCACGTGAGATGACCATGATATCAAATCGCTCGTGTAGCATATTGAATTGGTAATACTTTTATGGCACGTAGCGACGTCTTGTTCAAACCACATAACGTTGGTGTAAAGATCATTCAATGCAGGCCGAAAGCATTCGAGAATCATAGGTCACCATGACAGTTATGGCCGAGCCAATGTTGTTCTCAATGAAATGTGGACCTATGACACCATCAGTACGAATTCTAAATGTAGCTTTTTCCGGATGCTTGTTCGCTCTTGAATCAAATGTCGCAAAACTGACAATTTTGATTATTCACGAAGTAAGGAAGTATTAAATTATTGGACCATTCCACTGACCACCAAAAGCACGCTATTTGTCTGCATTAGACTAATTTTTATAAGGACACGAGAAGTCTCCTTATACAGGGATAAGCTGAGCGCAATATAACAGTTACAATTTGCGATAAACCTGCAAATATTCTGGCAAACGTATTCCAAACTTGGATCTCACGCAACATGAGCATTGGTTCTTAGCCATTGAAATGCTCTCATGCTCTTCAAGATAAATTAAATTTTAAAAGTTATCGTAAATTTTTTACATAAACTGTAACTTACAGGCACCTGAACTCTTCCTAATGACATTTTATATTTTGTCTACCGAAAACAATTATGATAATTCATAATTGAAAATGGCACACGACTTACATCATAGGTTCTAAAAAATGTAGAACATTTCTGTGCCACTCTTGCAAGAGTTTATAAGAAAAAGTATGAAAACTAAAGTGCACGTCAAATTGTCAATATAATCATGAATTATAATGTATTTATAATGACAGTAAAATATGATTAAATCATATTTTTTTTCTTTCTTTTTTTTCAATTAGAAATTTTCCACTCATTTAGTTGAATTAAGATGTTGAACCACAAAGTATAGTAAAATATGATCGAATATGTTAGTAATATTAAGTTCATGCTTAATTCATTACTTTCAAAAGACTTAATTTTTAAGCAATGTGAATGAAATATTCATAGATTTTTTCAAATAAGATATTTACATGGTATTGCGGACCGTTAATAGATTCAGCCACAAAATTGCGTAACAAAAGCTGTAATAGGTACTCATATTACACAAAATTATTAAAAGAAATTGCTTATATCACCTTTTTATGACACATATTTATGATTTAAAAAAAAAAAAAAAAAATGTTAATCACAGGTTATATTCTTTCATCTTGGGTATATTATTTGATATTTCTATTGGATCACCCCACAATTACTTCAGAACTTTAACAGCTCATAACGGCCATCTTGCTGAAGCTCCATTTTTTTCAGAAGATTACATTTGAAATACAAGAAAGATAGTTTATAGTAGAAAGGAAATGATTGTTTTGTGTTTTTTTTACTATGATTTGCCGGCTCACCATTGACGGATGTAACATTTAACAAGCAAGTAATAAACTTGTTGTTATCAAAACAGAATCGCTCTACGTGTCACACAGTTCCTCTCATGTTGAATATTCCATACGATCGATTCCAAATCGTCCAACCAATGCATCCGGAAAAGTTCAAGGTTGGTATGGATTTTTAGATGGCGCGTTATCGAACCATATTTCTTTAAGAAGGACATTGGTTAGGCCATCACTGTCAACAGCGAGCACTACAGTTCAATGATTGCTAACTTCTTTTGGCCTGCACTGAAGTATCTGGACACCAACAATGTGAGATTTGAACAGGACGGCTATACAGACAATCAATGCCACTTTGAATATTACACACGAGCGATTTGAAAAGATGTGAACTGACCACTGAGATATTCCGATTTAATGCATTTAGACTCTCTCTTGTGTGGTTTTCTTAAGTCGCAGGTGTATTCAAATAAATAAGAAGCCACAGTGGCCTTCAAACCAATCATTACCAATGCCGTCAATGAAATTCAGAGTGATTTTTGCGGCAGACTCATAGAGAATTGCACATTTCGAAAGCGGTTCGCCCATAAAAGCCGTTGCGAATATTTGAACAATATTGTATTCCACATATAATGCCATAAATAGGTCTCCCAAGAGCATACATAATTTCGATCTTATCAAACTTGAAAAAAATATCCTATATATGTAAGTCTAAATAATGGTTCATTACATGCAGGTTTGAAAGTTGCAAATTGGAATGGTTCGCAACTTTGAATTGACGAAATTGAAGAGTTCGCACGATAAAGGATCGCTGTGTTTGAAATCTCGTCCGGTACCAAAAGGTTTGGAGAGGTATACTGCTACCTTGACGAACCTGCAGGAGTCCGAGGTAATACCAAGCTTGGATATTGGGACAAAAACACGACACCTTAAAATAGTATCAAAGACTGTCTTATAGTCGACTAAAAAGGATTGTGTGCGTTGTTTTCCATGAGTCTTCTACAGTAATTGGCATAATGTGAAGGTCTGGTCGATGGTGGACTAAAATCGCATTGATATGTTCCAATCAATTAAATGGTTATGAAGCAATTACTTTCATATACGCAAACAAACACATCTTCTCTGGTATACGGTAGCAAAAAATACGATTTTTTTTTAAATTCGGTGCTCTATTAAACTGTTTGACCAATTCCGGTTAATTTGAAATTTTTTGTTCTCTTTTGTTTTAAAAAATTATTACCATCATAAAAGGAATTTATAGTTAAAATGTATTTTATAACAGCGTGTATTTTTTAGTTTTCTGCATGGCCATTAACTCTGTAACAAAACTGCAGTATTTTAATTTTTTTTATAAATTGTTAATGGCTTTAAAAAAACAGTGTAATAATTTATTATCAGAGGCAATGCAAAAATATTTTTAAACAAATGAATGACAAAATCAGGAACAAATTGTCATTAACCTTCGATATCCCTCTGACACTATGGAAGAATATATGAGACTTTGAGATCAACTGACAAAACGTTCAAAAAAAAAAAATAAAAAGTTAATGGAAAATAGAAGAAAAGATATAAAGCACATTCAGAGTCTGTTACACATGAAATGGAAAATATGTGACTACCTAAAGATTTTTCAAATGTCTCAAATGAAAGCATTAAGCTCCGGTTAGCGAAACGCCCTCGGAACATAACTGAACGTATTTTAATTTTTAGAATACGAAAATCAATGAGAGCGATTACCGAACTTTACTGTAATTTCGGTAAACATTTATATTACTCCTCATATACTAAAAATGAACGTACATTACGAACCCTTTAATCAAGATAACAAACACTTACACCGTCCATGCTGAGTGTGTTAAGTTTATCCATGAATAGTGTGGCCTGCACATCATTTGCTGGCATTTATGGCACCACTACACGGCGACGATAATAATAATAAAATATTTTCAAAAAATAATGGATTTAACTGGTAACTGGGCATTTACGACAAAGCAAGAAAAAACGATTGTGATTGAATGGTAATAGTTGAATGGTGTAAACGGTAATTAATCCAGCATAACTATTATGGTGCCATGAATTTTTTAATAAAACACTGATAACGCTACGCCACTTTAGCAAAGTCTTTTCGATGTATGTTATAGTCAAGATGTAATGCCGTTTTTTCTCTATGACTAATGGTTGTGGTATGGTTGTGAATAATTCGTCTCAATATAATGCTATAAACACAATAAACACAACACAGCAGGCGCAACAATTTTGCAATTGCTGCATAAGTTAAGCTACATCAAAGCATAAGCAAAACAAATAAAAATAAACAATGCATTAATTCTCTATCAGTACTTCGACCATAACGTTTTTTCGCATTATATTTCATACATCGTGTTTTTAAAATCTCTATTCATGCATGTTATTGTATTAACAGTATTAATCCTCGCATTGCCAATATAAATCTGCCTAAAGACAGCATAATCTTTGCTTGTTGTCGCGCTGCCTTTAAAATAATCACTTCTATATACACCCATGTATTCTATTTTTGAGAGATTGCTTCATTGCGTTTACTGTGTTTATAGAATAAGCCTTGTAATAATTGTTTTTCCCAGCTGTTTGACAATAGAAAAACTATCATAATTAATTTGTTATTCAAAATCATAACAAAAATATCAAATAAAACAGTGTATATTCGACCTTTAATTTCATGAAAAAACAATTAATATTTTTCTAAACCTATCAGTTAACTACAGGATATAATTAGCATTTCAGTAGTTTTTTAATCCAATATTAAAATTAATGACTTTTTCGTTCTCATATCAGAGTCTTTGTTAGAAATGTGCACAAATATTCTGAGAAAACTCTTGAGTATCTAAAGCAGATGCCATATATGGAACTGTTGGGACACGTTTTCAACCTGCTTTTCTAAAAATTGACAAAACAAAAGAAAACTTTGCATTTAAATTAAAGTTTGTATGTAGATATGTGAGTATGTGACGAAATTAGTAGAAATAAAGTGGCTTAAAGCAGAGCAGTAGCAGGAAACCATAAAGAGCAAAAATATATTTGAGATAAAGAACTGAAATCAATGAGAAAATTGTAAATGGTTTTACGTGTGTAGGTGTGGAAGCGCCTTAAGATAAGTGAACATAAATTAATTAATTTTGTATTGGCGGATAGACACCGACACTTACATTTAAATGTGTAACACATTGCAAGAGTGCTTGAGTGTTATGCACATGCTTGATACTTAAAGATCAACATGTTTGGATTACACACTTATTAAAAAAATTCTCTCTATTTGTGAGAAGTACGTCGTACTATTTGTGCAACACGCGGAGCAACAATATACTGCAAAACAATAAAACTGCAGATGCTATAAAACAACGCCGTTGCAGTGTCGCTACATTTAATCAGATGATATGGTTCCTCTGTATTTTGCTTGCGGTTCCGAAGACTATTTTGGGCATCAACGCCTATGAAAAGAAAATAAACTAGTTTGGGCAGGCCATGAATAGTAAAGTACGAATCGGGCACAACTTATCTCATATCTTTAAGGAGTACGACATTTTCGGGGATAATCTTACTTGACAGTACGCCCCTTATTGCCTCACGAATTTCCGGAGTTAGCCTCTTAACCGGTGTACGGGCATCAAAGTTCAAGAGATTAGCACGAATTTTATAGTGCCGCTTGAATTTGCACTCCTTTTTAGTTCATTCTCCACATTTGAACAAAACAAAAAGGAAAAAACACGGAGTTTAATGTTTAACTTTCCCCAAACTTCTCCTTGTTTGCATTTGCGTTGTTTTGCTATTGGGACGCATTTTCTTTTTTTCTAAATTAAGAAAATTTGAAATATTTGGGGGAAAATAATTTTTTCATTTTTAGTACTGCTGTATTCAGAAATTCAAACTACAAATATTTTGATTATTTTAGCACTCAAGTACGTGACAGCTTTTTGAGCAGAAATATGCATGTGTGGGTAAGTAAATTAACACATTTAAGTATACCATGAATATGTGAGGGTATGAGTAAAACATAGATTATTATTTATTGTATAATTAATTCACAAACGCATACTTTCCAAAGCATAACTTTATTATGTGGTTTTGTGCATAACATGTTTTATTTTCTTCAGAGAATTCTTTTTTTCCTTTTTTCTTTTCTTGTTTAATGACATTTTGACAATAATTTACCACAAATCACGATTGCTTTCAAAACTATTTTTGTATTCTAAGAATTTTTTATTTTCTGAGGAATTAATTTACTTGACAGATTTCATTATATTTTTCCAGTTAATTGTTATAAATGGGTTTGAAATATCTTTGATTGATATCGATAAATTACAAATAAACTTAATTTAAAATGAGTTCTTTTGAGTACGAGTATGTATTTAAGATTTAAAAAAGAAGTAGATATTGCAGTTATAATTTGCCTAAATTGTATGACCGCGAATAATGTTACTATATTATCTATTGTTTGACTGTGCATTACAACTTCTCCTGAACGGCTACAGTATCCGTATAGCTATATTCATAATATTATATAAGCACAGCGTCAAAATGATCACCATCAGCGTTATGTTTCGCATTTCTACAGTTCAGAAACAAATCATTTCAATAAGCGATTTCCAAAGCGTTTTGTTGAGTACTCTTGTTGACACGTCCCATAAAAATTGTACATCAGTCAGTAAGAGTTTTTTTGCAGTGTGCCATGATAGTCTTAGGCATTCTTAGGCATTGAAGTCGCCGTAGTCTAGTAGGTGTTGGCTTATTAGACGTTAGGCCACGGTTCAAAACCTAGATCAGACATCTCAAACAAAACGAAATATGAAAAAATATTTCTTAAGGTGCGTTTAGACTGTGCTAATATTTGTGCAAAATCATAAAAATTTTGTTTGTCCTAGTGTAAACACTCGAATTTGTTAGCCACCAAATATTTTTCGACTGTTTGTTGGCTACAAAAATCTTTGTTTGTGAATAAAGCTTTGCATAGTGTAAACACTTTGTCAGCACGTCGTTACAAATATTTGGCTCGATATTTTGTTTGTTCTCACAATATTTTTGGCGCAACAAATAGCGACAAATAATTGTAGAAACGTGGGTTGCCAACAGTTATTTTTGACAGTGCTTAACATATAAAAAATTAAATAAATTTAAATGGCAATACTGGTCAATTCGTTTGACAGATTGGTAAGCCAAAAGCGTTTCGTACTGGCTGAATTCATTCTTAATTTCGTCTATTGTTTCGCTGTTGTAAGAACGTTGTCTTATGAGAGGATGTAAAGATGAGTCAATTGCATCATTCCGCCATTCTCCTGGAGTAATGCTACCATCGGCATTATCACGATCAATCAATGAAGACGTCAAGTAAATTCTTGGGTTTCTTATCAATAGAAAATTGTGTAATGCACAACAAGCAGTGGTTATTTTTCTTGCTTTTTCGGGATTAAGCTGTATTGGGCTGCAGAAAATGCGAAATCGTGCTGACAATATGCCAAACGCATTATCTACAACGCGTCGTGCTCTTGATAGGCTATAATTAAAGATGCGTTGAATACCATCAAGCCTGCTCTTATTGAAGGGTTTCAAAAGATTTGTGCTTGCAGAAAATGCATAATCAGCCACTAGGACAAACGGCATGCATTTTGACCTTTCGGGCAATGGCACAGGCTGAGGAAGATGGAGAGAATGGTTTTGTAGCGCATCATAGAATGCAGTTCTCCGGAAAACGCCCCCATCAGAAACTCGACCATTTGTTCCAACGTCTATGTAAATAAATTTATATGACGCATCGGCAATGCCCATGAGCACAATACTATGTGTGCCTGCAAAATAGAACAAAAAATTTATTAATTTATCAATTATTTTTGTATAAATTTTGCACAACCTTTATAATTATAAAATACGCTTCCTGAATTCTTAGGAGCCACCATCACCACGTGCTTGCCATCTACGGCACCAAGGCAGTTTGGAAAATTCCATTTTTCCAGAAACTCATCTGCAACGCTTTTCCACTCCTCTTCGTTCGACGGAACCTTTTAATTAAAGAAAACGTAATTGAAACATTGCAACTAAAAATACTGTTACCTTCATAAAATCTGCTTTTAAAACATTGTAAATAGCATCGCACACTTCTGGCACAATTCCTGATATCGTGCATGGTGGAATCCTAAAAACATATTGCAGCGACGAGAAACTTACGACAGTGGACAAATATCGCAAAGTCAGAGCCAATCTTTCAGACGCAGATATTGGTTCCATCAAATGTGTGGTTTTCTTTGTTATAATCGGCGCCACTAGATACAGCTTTATTTGAAAAACATTAACATATATTTAATGTTAATATGCTGAATATTGTAATCAAGTTACCAAGTAATCGAAATCATTTGAACCCATGCGCACGAAGTTTTAATGCAGCGAAGGTTCTTCAGAACGTAGTTCCTTCAGAAGTTTTTGGCAACATCCTTCCATTTTACGACGCTGCACCCAAGCTCGAACCCACATTCTTCTGGATCTTCTTTTTTTCTTTTTGCTAGGTTTCTGAAACTGCTATAGCTCCAGCAGTTATTAATAATAAATATTCAATATCACTGTCACTAAACATTTTAACTTTTCACGTTGCTTCACAAACATAATTTGATACTATTTGGCAGATGGATTTCATAAACATAACAACAACATTATTTGACAGATGTTTGTCATACACACCGGATAAATAAAATTATTAGTGCAGTGTAAAGGGGTATACAAATATTTGTACCAAACATGGCTGACACAAAATCTTCTGTTATTTGTGCAAATAAAATTCAAACAAATATTAGTGCAATCTAAACGCATGCCCAAACATTACTCACAAACCATACTATCAGCCCAAACCATTATTTGTTGTGTTTGGACAAATATTAGCATAGTCTAAACGAACCTTTAGGCGACTGCCTCGATTATCTTTAACCCCTACGGCGATTGTATTTTGTATGAATGCAGGCCCTAGCAATGATGCAAAATTCTCCAACTTGTGTTCTGTATTTTGTTCCGTATTTTTGTAATCTATGTATGTGTGTTGGTCGATCGTTTACTGAACCAGTGGACTTTATTTTATTTACCACTTTGCGAGTAGTACGCTCGGCTGAAGAACTACGGCGATTGTAAAATAGGCGTAGCGCATGGTGCGTTGTTTTAACAAAATGCTCATTCTGATAATGCATGCATACATATGTAGGTAATTAGTCATTATAACCCTTCAGTCAGGATTACGACCTAGCCTTTCACACCACTTATGTTGTGTGTATTAATTTTATACATAAGTTACGGGACCTACGGTTTAAAGTCGACTTCGAAGGACAGATCTTTGAGAATTTGAAAATTTTTATTTACTCTCAGAATTTTTGTTAGAAATCTGCTGAGGAGAAGTCGAAGAAATATTTTTTAATATTTCTTTTTGTTGGAGATTTCTGACCTGAGGTTTGAACCGTGGCCTTACGCCTAATAGGTCAACACACTTCCTACTAGACAACCGCTTTCAGTGTCATCCTAAAATTCACACTTTAAGTTAATATTTATTGTTGACTTTATATTCAAAGGATAGCGAAAATAGCTGTCGAAATCTCCAAATCCAATATTTGATTTTTTTTTTTTTTGAAAATTTTGTTTAAAATCGCTCTGTGCATAGAAAAACTTTATCAAATAAAACAGAATACGAAACATGTTTTTGTCTTTTCCGTTGAATCAGATTTTTTTCCTATAGATTGATTTCCTTTTCCGTTTTGTTAGAGAATAATATAATCTTGTGTTGTTAATTGAATGTTGCACGTTCTAACACGTTTTGCAGACACTGAGTTGCATAACAAACATGCAATGAATTCGATGTGTCACTGGTTTTTCGTTGTTATTTTCAATTTTTGTTTATTTTTCTATTCTTTTTTTTTCCATATATGTATATTGTTGACCAGTGGTGTAATGAGATTGCTCTTCCAAACCTTAAAAAACATATGAAATCACAGCATAAGAAAAAAAGAAAAAAAATAATAAAGTCAAGATCATCTAAAATAGGCTCTAGTCCAATTAAAATATTATGCTTCTTCGTTTAAATTACGTTGAAAATAATGGTAGAAAATATTTTAAATAAAGTTTTGTGTCAGTTTTACAATATAGTCAATCAGTCACAACTGATGGATTACTATCACAGACAACAAAGACAAAAATTGGCCTTAATTTTGATAGACAAACAATTTTCAGCGATGAGACCTATTTATGTACGAATAGGAACGCAAACAAACAAAATTTTAGAATTTGGAACGCACCCAATGCACATGACATCCAAGAGCGTCTAATGCATCCCGCAAAAGTCACTGTTTAATAATGATTTTTGGCTTTTCGGTCCACATTCCATTGAAATCGACATTGAGCAGTTGATCACTGTCAATGGCAGACAATATAGGTCGATGATTACCAGCTCCTTTGACCTGAATATGAGTGACCTGGATACCAAAGAAAAGTGGTTTCAACTAGACGGCTCTACGTGAAACACAACTTATGTGGCATTGGATATTCTGCACGTGGTGATTTCAGGGCTTGGTCGTAACATATGGAGGTAAGGAGAACTGGACACCGAGATCGCAAAATTTGTTAGACCTGTAAGAATATTTCTTGCGAGGTTTTCTTAAGTCCGATAGTCATGTAGTTCCCAAAGTCTAGTAGGTAGTGTGTAGCCGAATGCCTCTCAGCACATTTCTGACAAAAACTCTGAGATTAAATAAAATTGCCATGAAAATTTACTCAAATATCTCTCGTTCGGAGTCGACTTTAAACTGTAGGTCCCGTCACTTATGGATAAAATTAGCACGCACAACATAAATGGTGAGAGAAGTTAGGACGTAATCCTGACTGAAGGGTTGTAATATCCAATTATGTGTGTTTCCTTAAGTCCATCGGCCAAAATTAGTCAGATTTTTACACAACCCAGACAGTGACCTACAATCTAATGACATCAGTAGCTCTTTCAAACAAATCAAAAATTTCGCTTATTTATAACATGCTTTCTGTTTTATTTAAATATGTATGAAGATAAGAAGCGCTTAATGATAAATCATTCATTACTGCCGTGCTTGTGCGATTGTAAACAATATTATGACTTTCACCCATTAATCCAATTTACACGTCACCATTCTAAAATTAATTGTAGATCGGACGTATGTGAGCCATTATTTTTGAGTCTGTTTGCCTCCATCTGCAAAGAGACCTATCTATAGTCAAAGGAGTACGAATCACATTTAAAAAAGAGCAGATAGAATTAGAATATAAAGAAAATTTCGTTAATGAAAATAAAACATACGGTTGAACACAGAACAACGGCTTGTGGTACCCTTGTATTTAACCTGAACTCATCTGATGAAGTCCCGTCAATAATAGCTCCCACCTTATTTCAACCAGCACCCTTAAAAAAAATTTAATAAGATTTTATAGAATATGTTTAAAAATTAAACAAAAAAGTTTTATTCAGTCTCAAATTTATGGGCAATTTATGATCAAAACCAAGACCAGATTTCGAACAAGAATGACCTTATAGCAGCTCTGAAAAAGGAATGGGCAAAAATAACTCTCCAAACCACTCGGAAGTGGAATCAATGCAAAAAAAGGCTGAAAGTTGTAATTAAGCAAAATTTAAAATTAAACTAAATTTTGAAATTAAAACTATTATTTAATTAACCGTTTTATTGTTTGTTTATAGTAAGTGGTTGAAATAAGCTATGACTAATTGGGTTCCTATATTTTTGGTTTTTAGTTTGTAAGTTTACATTTGAGACTGAATAAAACTTTTTTTCTTAATTTTTAAACATATTCTATAAACTCTTATTCAAATTTTTTTAATATCTTGTTTCGTTTCGAAATTATACGAGCTTAATTTTTTTTAAAGATGCTGGTTGAAATAAGCTGGGAGCCACTGTATATCTAGAGAAGTGACTACCAGCAGCAAAAGGAATAACTTAAAAAGGCAACTTAAAAGGCTTTGAAAATGCCTAAATTCATAGTCGACTAAATAAAATTGCCATGAGGTCCTTCCATTGCACAGAAAAGCTCATAATGTGTTCCGTAACCCTCTATTAGTAAAATGGAATTATTTATATTAAAAAAGTGTATGTGTGTGCGGTATTTTGGCAAAAAAGGATCTCGAGTTATCAGTATATATTGAGGCCTTCAATTTAAGTATAGGGAATTAAGTTGCCGTAGACTAATAGGTAGTGTGTTTGCATATTAGATGTGAGGTCACGGTTCAAACCCCTGGTCAGACATTTCCAACAAACGATATAGGAAAAATTATGTCTTCAGCGATTGCCTCTCAGCAGATTTCTGGCAGAAACTCTGAAAGCAAATAAAATTGCAATGAAAAGTTCTTCAAAAAATCTGTCGTTCGGAGTCGATTTTAAATTGTTGGTCCCGCCAGTCATGTATAAAAATTAACACACACAACATAGGTGATGTGAGAAGTTAGGTCGTAATCCTGACTGATTGATTGATTTGTAGGTTTTGGTTTCAAGTCTCTGCTGTATTCATAAAACCAGAAAAATGTACAAGTTCATAACATTAGAAATAAAGAAAGATAATCTAAATTAAATATTTATAGAAGCCGAATCATTAGCATCACACACTGCTGACAATGATTTCACTTTAAAATAGACCGGAATTTAGCACGTCTTTATTGTTTGCTATAAATAAAGCAACAACAGTTGTAATACAAAAAGAAAATATGCGACAATATTAAGTACACCATCAGTAGGTTTCTCTCTCTCTCGGTTTCCATTGTTGCTAACCTGAAGCTGAAGATAATCAAAACAATGCCGGTATTTTTAATTGAGTATAACAATAAATACAACACAGATACTTTATTTAGATACTTTATCTAGATACTTAACCTTAATCAAAGAAGAGCGAACTAAATAAATGCATGTTCCTTCATAAATTTTTTGTGCAACTCATACCATTCACCAGGCATTGAGAAACACAAACCAGCCTTAAGTTTGATTGAAACTTCTTTCATCAGCTACTATTATAACGTTTATCGAACATGGGGAAAAGTTGTTTGAATTTATGAAATAAACGGTAGTATAAGACAGAATTATTAGAATACTATTTCATAGAAAATTCCTTGGTATTTGTTTTTTAAATATGACTTCAAGTAATCGCCTCTAGATTAAATTGAACAAATTAGGGGGCTAATGAACAGAACCATTTCTGGCATAAAAGTTGCCAAATTGCAATTAATCAATTGTTAAGCGCACTGCATTACAAGTGGCACCACCCTGTTGGAACCAAATATCGTTCATGTTTACCTGATTAATTTTTGGAAATGCTAGAGATAGCCATACTCCGTAATGGCAGCTCCATACTCATTACAAAATAAGGTAGAAACGATGATGCCGCCGGGTGTATATCGCATAAAACAATAAATTTTAATGGAAATTGTAATGATTCGTTCAAGATTTGAAAAGGTAGGCCAATTTCAGCAATCAGCATAAATCCGAACTATGTTTTATGGGCACGTCAGCTAAGATCCTTACGTAAAATTTTCCAGGTAGTGGAATTTCATAAGACAGCATGTTGCGAAAGATAACAAATCGATATATCGTCATCTTTTTCAAGTTTAGAGAATACCAATCAAGATAGTCCAAAATATCCCGAAGAATTCACTGAGGATGCCATCGGTCTGTATTTTTTAGACAACGAAGTTTTCCAGGCCATCACTGTCTATGGCTAATAATACAAGCCAATGATAAACAATTTCTTTTAGAGTGGATAGCCAGGATTACACCCATGTTGTGCGGGGTAATTTTATCCACATGTCGACTCTGAACGATAGATTTTTGCCCGAAATCTGTTGAGAGGCTGTTGTCGATAAAATATTTGTTCATATTTCGTTTTCATGTAGATGTTTGAACCGGGGGTTTGAACCGTGGCCTCACGTCTAAAGAGCCAATACACTACCTGCTAGACTACGGCAACTGCAATATGAATAGTACCGCGTATATCCCAAAAAACGATTACCATGACCTTATTAGCTTAAAATCCATTTCGGCTTCCTTTAGCGCTGATTCAGTTAGAGAAACCTACTGTTTACATCTTATAATGGGGGTCCAAATTTTATAATTAACGATTATAAAATGGGGCGAAAACTTAGCCCTATTGTGGTTGAACAACAGCAAATGGTCCGGTGAAATTGTCAAACGACTGGGGTTGTAATTGATTGCGTGCAGACCCTGAACTCACTTTGTAAAAAGAAGACTTTCTCATATCCAAGGAATCATTTAAAATTATACCACTTAGACATGTGAGCAGCGATGTTGGATTCTTCAATCTCTCGCATCTTTAGACTCCAATCGTTGAACTTTATATTGTGCAATTGAACTAAAGTTTCTGGTGTAGAGACCTCAACTGCTCAATTGGACGTCCAATGCTTTCGGCATTTACCATGATTGGCTCTACAATCCTTACAAACACAACCTCAATCTTGATCGTTTTTTGATGCAAACGAAAATTGATAACCTGACGATATCTGTCCTTTTTTTATTTTCTCCTTATGTCCTCTGGCTGTTAAACATGAACCAAATGATGAAATTTTTTGAAACTTTCACATGAGTCAACTGACAGATGGTTGTTGACAGAAGCTTTGTTGAGGTTTTAGGTAAGAAAAATTCTAAATTATTTTTTGACTAAAGCTTATACCATCAAACGGCTACATGTGATATAAATTTAGCCTGAATGGACTAAACCAAATTATGCAATTTGATGAGTACCAATTGATTTCCTAAACTGTAATAATTGTGATGTTTTTGTAACACAGGCTATTTCACTTGCCTGCCTGTTTGCATGGAAAACACAAACAAAAGCACTCAATTTTGTTTGTGTTTAACTTATAAACAGGCAGGCAAGTGAAATAGGCTGTGTTACAAAAACATCACAAATGTAAAGTAAAAAGCCGGTTAATTAAATCATTTTCCAACACTGACTACTTTCAACAAAAGAAAAAAGCATGGCTAATTTGTTGTTTTGTTTCCCTTTTGCTCGCTGCTTTCAAATTCCAACAAATTCCAACATGAACAATTAGGTAATGAACAAAAATATTGAGCAACTGGTCTCTGTGCCAATACCAAAACGCAACATCAAACATGTTGCAAACCACCAAAAGTTTGATAAAACTTTCTAAACTGTTGACAAATACAGCTCAAACGTATAAAACAAAATGGAATGGAGAGAAAAATTGCTAATATACAGATACAAACACATACACCTTAAGCCAACATGAAAATCTTGATGTGCACAAATCCGCACATAATTAAAATGGCTGCTCAAATACTCTGTTAACAGTGTGGTAGAATAAAAAGGAGGAAAACGTTTATGCAAAGCAAAACGGTATTACAAACTGGCAACAACAGATTCAGTTGCTCTTGGAACGTTAACGTGGACAGTTTTTGTGTACAAGAATTTTAACATGAAAATTTTTTTGTGAAGAAAACTTTTCGATTTTTCTTGTTTAAATAAAAAAAAGAAAGTTTTGAATGAAAGAAAGTGTGTGTCACAAACCGCTATGTGCAATGAAGATAAAGAAAAAATTTGATTTAAATAAAAAGAAGAGTATGGGACAAAAAAGGAAGTTATAAAGAAAGTGGCCAGTAGAGGCGTTCAAGTGGAAACGATTATACGGACGTTTTTAAATTGTTGCTGTTTGCCAGTTCTTCTTGCAATTTAGTTAGAATTTATTTCTTAGTCTCTTTTCTGTTTTTCTTTTGCTTAACTTCTTTTAAATGTGAATGAACCGCTTGGAAACAGAAAGTGTCCCAACTAAGTTCAATATTAAAAGGGAATACCGTAAAATAAATACGACAGAAAACATATTTTACTTACAATAACCACCAACACCTATGTATGTACGTTTCCAGAAAAAGTAAGAATTTCCTGAAGTGCTTTAAAAAAGGATAAATAGAAGAAAAAATAAATTAAATCAAATTAAGTATTTAATTAAATGGAAAATTATAAGTATGAGTGGAAGTTCCTAAAAATCGGTTGTTCCGTTGGCCTAGTTGGTAGTGTGCTAAACTTCAAGTGCCAAGGCGGTGGGTTCGATTCCCACCAAAGACCGTGGGAATTAAAAAAAAAAATATGAATTATTACTAAAAAGCAATTTTCGAAAACGAAAATACCACTGGCCATTAAAAAAATTTGTTGTACATTATCCCCTCTTTCCTTTCTTCTAAAAACTATCTTTCCTGTATTCCAACACAATGCAATGCGTGAATAGAGGTCATCCATCATCTGACAGTTGGTCTCAAAAAAAATTAAATCTCTAAAAAAAAACAAAATAGAAAATAAAAAATAAAATCACATAGAGATTAAGAAAAGTTTTGTGTTGCTGCAAAAAGAAGATGATGAAGCTGATGTCTTGGCCTTATTTCTCACTTGCCAAATACTTAAAGGATCATAAGGATAATGCCTTCTCAAACAAAAGAAAAGCATTGAAACACATTTAAAAGGAATAAAATAACTAAAACAAAAGAAACCAAGCCATATTAAACTAAACTAAGACACAACAAACAACTTAAAAATTTAAGGAAGGAAATGATTTGTAAACAAGTTTTAATGTCTCTTTACTTGCCAACGACAGCAGAAAAAATTAAACAAAATCTCTCAAAAAAATTAAAGGAAAAAACTTGAAACTTATTTATCAAAGAGAATAAAAAAAGAAAAATATTTTCAAACGAGGTTACCACCCAGTTACCATGCAGTGCATTATACACTGAAGCCTAAATTTAACTACAACTGTGGATTAAGATTTAAGGTTTACTCAATAAAAATCTTAAATCTATATAATTTAATATGTTATTTATGGTATACATATGTATGTATATGCAAAAAAAAAATTGTTAACACGTTCCAATATAAAGTGTTTTTAACTAAAAAACGAAATTCATTTTGTTATTATATGTTATATATATTATGTTATATTATATAATGTTATATTATATTATGTTATATCTTCTTGTTGACAGTAATTTTTTTATATATTCCAGTAGATAATTTCATTGCATTTATATTTTTAATATGATTTCCGGAATGCGTTCTTCGTGGTTACAAGCCACATATCCATTCGATCAGTCAAATTTCTAACTTTTATTTCCAATAAATCTCATCGTATGACTTCAATAGTTACTTCAATATTGTTTCTAATGTTTCACGTCGCAAATCTGTTACTTAACATAGCCCCACAAAAGGCCATCCTTAGGCATAAATTCGCACGAACTAGAGGACCAGTGGAAAGGACAACATCTGGAAAAAAGGTGATTTTGTAGTAAATCGATGACAAGTTGCGGAAATGAAATGTGATGCTTATTTGATGCAAGTTTGGAAATAAAATTCCAGACAGAATGGCTCGGTAGCGCTCAGTATTCACCCTTATAACAGCTCTTTACTCATTTCGAAGGAAGTATAAGTATAATACCAGCATGTAAATGGCACCAAACAGTATATTTTAAAAGATATTATGGTGATCGGTTAACAAGTATTACCGTAGATCCAAATACTAGAATTTTTCTTATTGTCGCAATTATTTAATCAGAACTAAGCTTTATCGCTAAATAGAATTCTTTCATAGAAATGCAAATTTTTCAGGCAGTTTCAAATGAGTCTAATCACAAACATACAAGGGCAAAAGCCAACAAGTAAAGAAAGATTTCCTTTTAGATTTCCTGCTGCATCAACAAAATTCTCTTCGAAGTACACATCTCGCCGAAGTGTAGTAGATAGTGTGTTGGCTTCGAATTTTTTTCTTAATTTCTTAATTACCTTTTGGAGACTTTTGCCATTTTCAAGATGTTGTTTTTATAATAAAAAAACACATTTCTTATAAACTAACCAGAATGTCTTTAGAATCTGAATATAAAAGTTTGAATGAGAATTACAATTAGAAAAAGGACAGAAAAATTAAAATGATGTCTCAATTTTGGACACCCTTTATATAATTACATGTACGTATATATTTAAATTTGACCAACATTCTCTAGATAAATAATTCCCTGACGTTAAATTCGCTTCCTCTTTGTTTTGAGGCATAGATGTCGGTTTTATTTCTTTATTATTGTTGTTGTATTTAAAAAAATTTTAGAGTATTGTTATAAAAGATATCATTTGAAATACATTTCAATCAGTTTAGTATATATTTTATTTCGTCTGCCTTATATTAAAGCATATATGCTTCATAATCAGCATATACTTACCATGATGTGGCATTAAAAGAAGTGTTAGAAATGAAATTTACCACTGGCTATTACCCGTGTAAGCACACGCACGTAGACTCTCACATTTTAAGCCACAATTTATGGTTTAAAAAAAAAATTGAAATCTACTGTCAGTAGCATTACACTACGTATTTAGACAGACAGACAGAAACAGGCAGACACTCAGTTGAAATAATAATAATTTTGGAACACAAAAACCCTAACCGGCTACGGTATGGTAATATTTTACTGAAAAGGAACTCGTAGAGAAACTATTATACACACTCGTACAATATTTATAAAATTCTTGAAAGTCTGTCTGACATAAATTGCAAGAAAAATATGAAATTTATCGCTAGAACTCTTCCACAATATGACTGAGCATGGCCTGAGCATGGCATTGAAGCAGTAACCAAGTGTGTGTAACACCAGCTATTATTTGAATTTAAATTTAGTAGTTAACCTAAAACCGAAAAAAGAAAGAAAAATAGTACAGGTACACAAAAATGTCAGCACACATACACTTTTAACATAGTGTAACCTAGCAATGGCCAACAACAGTGTTTTAAATTTTAGTATATTATAATACTGCTAACTAAAACATTTTTGAGTCAGTCATTGTCATTTGTCGTTTAATCTTTTTCAGTGTTTGTTTAACAATTCAGAAGTTGCGCGTTTTAAATAACGAAAAACAGGTCTTGTGAAGTATACCCCTTCCTTGTCGGTTCAAAACAAATAAAGACCAATTATGCCATTACCATTATCCACTTCAATCAGTCACATCAGGTGGGGTGTCACAAAGCCATAGGACATAAAGCCATAATGGCTTTATGTCTCAATCCAAATGGACATAAAGCCATAATTTTGATATGCCCTTAAGTCTCATATCAATTTTAGTGAAATGGGACATAAAGCCATTATGGTTATATGTCCCATTTGATGTTTTGCGTTACAAATGCTTTATTTCACTAAATATGCCTATTTATCTATGAAATTAATGATTTAAAAAATCCAAAATTTCTAGGATCCAGGAATTACAGCTGCAAACATTTTGTGAAAGGAAAAATCCTTAGTTATCATTGGAAAACATTTTTTTATTCTTGTGACGCACGCAGGAAAACTTTATTCAGCGAAGCCACCTTTGTGGCTTTATGTCCTATGGCTTTGTGACACCCCACCGTCGCATCAACGGCCGTGAACGGTGGGGTGTCACAAAGCCATAGGACATAAAGCCATATGACGTTAAGTCCCATTCCATTGAGACATAAGGGCATATGCCATTAAGTCTCATTATAATGGGACTTAACGCCATAAATTTTTTTCCGAAAATGAGAGATAAAGCCATATTTTTAATAATGATTGCATGATAAAGCCATCATGGCCTTAGCTCACATTAGCAATATTAGAAAGCGGCTTTATCTCTCATTTCAGTTCCTGAGACACTAAAGTTAAGTATTGAAATCTGGCTTCGCATAATAAAGTTTTTCTGCGTGGCGGCCTACGGCCGCGCTTAGGGGTTTTTTCCTCCAGTAGGACGCGGCAGGTGGCTTCGCTGAATAAAGTTTTCCTGCGTGCGTCACAAGAATAAAAAAATGTTTTAAAATTATGGCTTTATGTCCTATGGCTTTGTGACACCCCACCCCGTGAACGTCTTTGATCCAAATATGGCAATTCCCTTTAATAGCGTAGCAATTTAACCAATAAACTTCATCACTTAACACAAAAACCTTCAACTTCAGACAGTTTCAAATGGGCTTAATTAACAAAAATGGAATCCTAAAAGCTGACAAAGACCATAATAATTTTGTCAGTTCATACACTTCTTTGTCTTGCTGATAGCTTTTAAGAGCAAAATAAGTGTGAAAATGATCTATAACTGCACGTATTACTTGCTCACTACACCGATTATACGTACACAATTGGTCATTATAACACTTCAGTCAGGATTACTACCTAGCTTCTCACACCACTTATGTATGTGTATTAATTTTATACATGACTGACAGGACCTACAGTTTAAAGTCGACACCTAATAACACATTTTTTTAAACTTTTTTTTGTAATTCCCTTTTATTCGATAGGTTTGAATCGTGGCCTCACGTCTAATAAGCCAACATACTACCTACTAGACTACGGCGAATTCTCTTTACCCATTATGTTCTCTATACCCATTATCGTAAAAAGGTTAAAGCGCTGTATGAACTTTGTGAACAGATTTATTTTTAGCAAGTTAATTACTTCATGTTCACTTGAGTTGTCAACACAGTTTGATATTATCAGCTGTCAAATATAAATTTGTCGATAGTAGACGGAACACAGCAAACGCAGAAATCTCACAAAAATAGAATACATGGAAGCAAATGCAAGTGATTGTTTTAAAGGCAGAGCGACAACAAGCAAAGATTATGCTGCTTTGCTTTTAGGCTAATTTCTATTTTTAATATATATAAAATTATAACAATGAGAGAATTAGTGCTGACAGTAAGATAATTTGTTCTGGCAATGGGAGGCGTAACGTTTTCAGTACAATAACATGCCTGAAAGGGACGTTTTTATCTTTTATAAGAATTCATTTGCATACCTTACCTTAGGTTGCAATTGCAAAATTTGTTGTGCTTGCTGTGTTGCATTTATTGTGTTTATAGCAGAAGAGATGTAGCCGTCTTTTATATTGTATAACTACATTTGCAATTAAATAAAATAAATGGTGATTATTAAAATAAAACTGTAAGGACAAACAGGAAATAACTCTCTCTCTTCCACAATTTATAGTAAGTATGCTCAATATTGAGCCCCCAGTTAAGCCAACGTTGTTTTAAATAAGTTGGTTTAAAGTCGTGCTTTAAACTTGCAAAAGTTTCGCACGATTAAAAATTGAAAGGTTTTTAACGATTATCGGTTGAATTTTTTCTCACAAAAAAACGATAGAATTTTTAATAATTTCTTGAGAAACTTTAATAAAAATGGCGCAATTTTTGCGCCCTGTTTTGAATGAAAATGTAAGAATATAAATAAAAAGTAAAATATAAAAAAACGAAGATTTATTTAAATCTTTTGATTTTTTATTAAAAGCCATATTTTCAAAAAGTTAAATTAAATGAAAAGGAGTCCGAAAGGAAAAGATACCCATCTCAAACTTGTATGCAAATGTTTAAAATGAAAGAATTGGAAATGAAATGAAAAAATATAATAAAATAAGTGATACTGAAGTGGATTTTTTCTTCTTCGCTGATTTCGCTAGAAATAAAGTAAACGTGGTTTAGAATTGGCAGATGGCCAGATTTTTTTTTTATTAAAATAACAATAAGAAATGGAATAAAAACCAGAAGGAATTCATTTAAACATTTAAAATAAAAAAAAGTAATATTAGAAATCCTATAGAATACAAATAAAACCTAAACGTTTTGGAATGATAATTTTATCTAAGCAATATTGATTGCTTCCACAGCAACTTAAGAATTTTAAAAAAAGTCCAGTATTTCAATTATAAAAAGCACACTTGATTCTTTCGCATCCCCAATATTTCGAGGATCTTATTGTCATAGAAACTTATTTTAATTTTTATAAATAATAGTGCAGTCTGAGGAGTAAAAATACCTTGAATTATAATTTTTAAATGGAGATCTGCAGCATATACCCCAATTAAAAATACTGTTACGTTTTTACCTTTTTAAAAACGTATTAAAAAAAATAAATTTGTGTTTAGTTTTAAATAAATTATTTATTGTTCTCACAATTCTGTGTGCCAGTGTTCACAGCTTGATGTATTCATAACATAATTGGCCATTACAACCCTTCAGTCAGGATTACGACCTAGCTTCTCAAACAAACAAACAAACAATTTCCTTTGTTTGTTATTCTTCTTTACAATCCTTTGCGTAAACACTAACAATTGTTCGGCAGATCTTTATAACGGAGATCTTCATACCACGATTATTCTCTTCACACGCAACGCGTCTTTACACAAAACTGACTGAATTTTTACCGACTCCGTTGCCTGCTTTGCCTTGCCTTTTATATCGCAGGGTAAACAGTCTGATGAATGCTCTTGAAGGAGAATGACTTCGCTTTCTTGGAATCTCTATAAATGTAAACATGTTGTTTACGTTATTGCTGTTTGTGTATTTTATTTACGTTTGTTCTTGCAGTGTTATTGTTGCCCTTTTGTTTACTTGTTTATCCCTTTGTATACTGGTTTTTTTTTGTTAGTATATTTTTGTTTACTTGTTTATCATGTAAACAAGTTCATTGTTTTTGTAGCTTTTGTTTACAATTTAAACGATGTGAAAGCAAAACACCATTTCCATTATATTATACATATACATTAAGTTGTGTTGCTAGACCTCGCAACATTGTCAAATGTGACAATATTGCTAATCAATATTCAAGCCATCTTTAACACCATACAGACCACTGGCTCTCGTCTAGTAATTTTTTCACATTTTTGCCTTTTTGAATATTTTAAATTTGGAATTGCACGGATTGCTCTTTCAGTCGACGACTGCCTCAGCAGATATCTGGCAAGAACTCTGAGTGTAAACGAAATTGCCATGAAAAGTTTATCAAAAAATCTTTGTCGTTCGGAATCGATTTTAAACTATAGGGCCACTCATATATAAAATTAACACACACAATATAAGTGATATGAGAAGCTAGGTCGAACTCTGACTGAACTGAACGGTTGTAATAATCAATCTGTCTGCATGTATATATGCAGCATTGCCGACATGTTGAAGGTATATCTCAAAAGTTTTAAAATATTGTTTTAACATTAAACGATTCATAGCGGCTTTTCAAATGTTACTGAACAGAAATGTAAACATAGTTTGATATTTTCTGCAGTCAAGCCATGCTTATCGATATCAATATTTTTCATGCAGCTAAAGACAAGCATCTAATATAAAGGTGTATGGATTTTTAGACAATACCTCTTTTATCGTACATGTTGCATTAAGAGCATCCCTTTTTTTAAAATTTCTCAGTTAAGTTTAAGTTAGCTTGTCATTCACAGGCCAGTTCACTCGGCCCATATGGCCCATCGTGTTACCCAGTGTGAGGAAAACCGCCTTGACATGATCCGTTAGTGCTGGGCTTGAAATCGCCCAGTTCCCTTAGTGGTACGTTCACCACCATTCCCAAACCGTTAATCGTTATGTCACCCAAAAACTGATGACGTCTGTCCTGAAGTGCAGTGCTCGCATAAAAGGTATTGTACCGGTTCCGTTTCTTTCACATCATGTGCATCTTCTGCAGATCTCTTGGTGGGGCAGACTGAGCGAAATCAGCGATACTAGCAATAACGCAGTGTCTCGTAAGAATTTCTATTAGAGTTTGAACCGATATCTTGTCGAACTCAAGTAGTTCCTTGCTTTTTCTGTTGTCTACTGCTGGACACAGCAGTTTTGAAATTCAGCAACCAAATATGTTGAACCACCTATGGTTTGTTGAATTACAACCTGCTTTTCCCAATTTTAACAATTATTCTCTATTGTCTATTCCTCAGACATTTCCGATCCGATCGATGCCAGTTCGTTCGCTTTTTCGTTTCTCTCTATGCCATAGTGGCCCTGAAGTAGAGGTGGTGTGGATAGTCTAATCAACTACTGGCGCCCTTTGATTTGATGAGATGGGCTCCCAACGCTTTGATTGCTGCTTGACTGTTCGTACATATGATCAAGTTCGAAGGATGTAGCTCCATAGTAGCTCCATAGTAGCTCCGTAGCTACTTACTCCTTAGCTGCTTATTCAATAGCATAAATCGCCGCCTGAAATACGCTGGCTTGGTTAAGTAATCTGTATGACTCGTTCAATTTCACATTTTATTTTTGAGTTATCGGTTTATCGGTGAAGATCGTTATGTCATCGACAGCTTTGGCAACCCATTCTTCCCGCGTGAGAGTATGAGTTTTATTTGTTCGTTCGAAAACAATCTCTGGTACCATGTAGTCACTTCAAAAACTTGGCTTATTAGGTTCTACTTCATACAGTATTGAATTGTATACCACCGTACATGGCCTAAACATATCAGAGAACTTAAACCTCATTGCTAATGGTTGTAGAGACAGGATGACCTCGAGGCCAACCTGCGGTGTGGTTTTCAGAGCACCCATGATGCTAAAGCATGCTAGCCTCTGTATTCTATTCATTAAAATCTTTTAAAGTCTTTTAAATTTTTTCGATTTCTTAGCATCTAATTAAATATTATAAATAAATTTTTTAAAATTTTGTTTCAAATGCAAGTTTCAGCTCAGCTGTGGTTGTGCGCAATATGTGTTTGAGTATATAAAAGTTAAATTGGCGTAAATAATTTTCGTGTATAAGGAAGAATATATTAAAGTTTTAGCGAAGAAATTAAGTATCTAATGAATGCCGAAATGACTTAATGAGTTGGCAAAACCAAAATGAAAAAAAAACTTGTTTAGCAAACAATTTTTATAATAGCTAAGCAGAAAATTTTGTCTAAAATTATAAAATTTTCAGCTAAATTTAACCGATTATAATAAAAAAAATACATTTCATTGCACTCAGTAAAACCAAGAAAATGTTTGCATTTTATGTGAAGAAGAAAATCAAATATAATATGTATTCGTACGATTAAAAGTTATGAAATCTAAATATTCTTAAAAGTTGTAATTTTATGAAACAACAACAAAAATTAAATTTAGAAAAGTGTTAATAGTGAAAAGTTAATAGTGAAAAGTGTTAAACGAAAACTAAAGGAATTTGAACTTCAATTCCATACACATTTAGTAAGAGAAAAACTAAAAACCAATTTTTTAACCAAGTTTTACTCGCCAAGGAAGGAGAAAAATATAATTAATATCGGGTGGGCCACTTATCGGTTTAAACTTGAACTATCGGTTATTTCAAATCTGGCAATACTTATGTCATTCTATTCTGTCACAAAATTCAGTATATTATCTCCACACAACTTAATGAATTGATTTACGCCTGAGCAACTTTGGGATTTTTTTGAAATTTGGACAAACGGGAAACTGCATCTTCATCTTCATCTTGGTGGGTACGTTAATAAGCAAAATTGCCGTATTTGTGGCTCAGAAAACCCATTACTCACATGTACGCATTACAAGTGACCGTTTGGTGCGACTTGTGGAGCGGAGGCATCATTGGCACATGTTTTTTTTGAAAATGAGGACGGCGCAACCGTTACGGTAAATGGAGGCAACTATTCCACCATGATAACCAATTTATTTATACCTGCTTTTCATAGTATTGATGTGAACAACGCTTGGTTTCAACAGAATAGTGCAACTTGCCACACATCTCATGCCACAATCGATTTATAGCGTCAAACGTTTGATGGCCGTTTAATTAACTGAAATGGTGATGTCAATTGGCCGCCAAGAAGCTGCGACTTGACACCGTTTGACTATTTTGTATTGGGCGCCGTATTATGCGGACAAAACAGAGCCAATTGAGCTTTTAAAGGCCAACATTCGTGATGGCATTGCCACTATACGACACCATACAATCGAAAAAGTGCACGAAAATTAATCCGATCGAATGAGGCACTGTAAGGCCAGCCTCGGCAGCCATATTGAATGGGGTAATTTTACATTTATTCCATAAATTTGCCGACATTTCCTACCGTTTTTATTTTATTGCATTTTTATATTTAAACCTATAAATGTTCCACCCTTTATTAGCGAAAAAGAAATGAAAACCTTTTTTAGTCGTAAAAATTGTCAAGTGCGTTTAAGTGTGTGAAATGTGAACTTATTTTCTTTTTTACTTTTTCTTCTGTAAACTTTTCAATGCGAATTCAAGTTCATTCGTTTGAATTTTACTATTTTGTTCTTGTAATCAAATCGAAAAGTTATACTCTTACAGCGTAACTTTGAATTACACTCAGCAAACTTGAATGCATTCAAAGGTAAATGAAAAACTAGTTACAACTACTTAATAAATACTGATATTTCTTTCTTTTTTCACTTTTTTTTTTAACTTTTCCTACGTTTAACAAAATTTTTTTGTTTCCTTTATGTTTTCATGCGAGCTCTTTAACATTATCATGGAAATTATGTTTTGCGGAAGGTGGGCACTATTTTTCAAAAAAGTGCCATCATAGGGCGTACCAAGCGAGATGTTACTACTGTCTTTAGTGCTATTGAACGGGAGTCTATTAAGATGGGTCCGGCAGTAAATGACGGCAAAACTAAGTATATGTTGTCGACAAGTAGGGATATGCGGCGTATTGGATCCTAGATTACAGCCAATAACTATGCTTTCAATATAGTCAGTGAATTTGTTTACCTTGGCTCCGCCAAGACCATCAAAAATAATGTCGTGTTTCGTACGATAAAACTAATACTCTACAAGAGGCTCATTATCCCCGAGCTTTTTATTGCACAGAAGTATGCAGACTATTAAGCACTGATGCAGAATACTTGAGAGTATTCGAGAGAAAAGACCTGCGCAAGATCTTTGGTCCAGTGTGAAATTGCGATGATTTCAGCATCCGATCCAAAAATGTGCTGTATGAATTCCTCAATGGCATGGACGTAGTACAGCGTATTACTATCCAGCCGCTGCACTTGTTCAGGTCGTTTGAATGGAAGAGTATGCTCCGGTGAGGCGGGTATTTTCTGCTGGGATTTGCGGAAGTCGGCGAAGAGAACGACCTTGCCTGTGTTGTAAGGAAATAAGTAACTACGTATGACCAAGCCACAACGTTAACGTTTATATTGCAGACTTAAGTTCTAAATAATGCTCATGAAATTAAGGCATTTTCCTACAATATTTTAGTCTTTATTATCAACACTGTTTGTGAATTGCTTTAAGTATCTTAATAGGAATAAAAAGGCCACAGCTATTGCAACCATGTATTCGTTCACTTGTTGCTGCAGTTGTTATTGTAATTTGTAGTATGTTACTATGTATGTCGTGTTAAATGCGTATAACGTTTATTCATTATCGGCTATAGCTCGTGCGCAATAAAATTCGCATTAAAAAGCATATGAAATTGTATTTAAAAACTAAAATTTGCCAGCGACATGTGTTTATAATGTAATGTTCGTCCACCTACAGTAGGTGGTGATACAAACAGTTTTGCACTTTAATTTTTCTGTTTTAAAATTTTATTTTATTATTGGGGTGAAGAGATAGCTTAATACTGCGAGTAATATACTCCCCTTATTATTTAGGGTATCCCTAAAATATCTTCTCCAATCCTGTTGCCCTGACAAATCTCGTGATGCTGCTTGCTGCCATCAATGCCAATTCCCTCCCAGCACCTCGTATGAACTTGGGTGTTTCCTTCTGGTATGCATTAAAGCCACACAGGTTCGTAGAATGTGCAACGATGATTTATTACAAGCGTCAGAAAACCAACATGTTACCGGTTATCAACCGCAGGATATTTCTTGATCATGACTCTGGTCTCCTCCTTTTGTAATTTCCTAATAAAAATATAATTTCAAAAACAAAAATTTTGTAGTTTGTGAACCTTAAAATGCACTTTCTTTATTATTATCTGATGTGGATTTAATGTGAACTGTCCACCGAGATTGTGCAATTTATCGTTAAATTTTTGTGGTTTTAAATTAACTCGCTGGTGTTCTCGAATAAGCTGCATATCACGCCAGTCCTCCAAAAATTTAACATTTCACATGCCACCAGTCAAATTCAGCACGATTTCATAGAATGAAGAAATGTAAACGATTTTTGTGAAGCACGCTGACAACTTGCACTGGGTAAAATTTTGTTTACCGGTGAATAAGTTTTTGTCGTGCAGGAAAAACCGTATAAGCAAAGTGAGAGGTTGTGGACATGGTTATCAAAGAATGCATCTGAACTGATTTCTCAGTTTGAATACCATCATCACCTAATTTCAGTCATGATTTGATAGCGTTTTTGCCGAGTTTCATTTCTACGAACATAGGTTCAACACTTCGCCAAAGTTTACCGAGGAAACTTCTGAAAAATTTCCCTCTGGCATCCTTAATTTGAACCTACTGGTCTACAAATTCTGGACAGTTATAGAGGACATGGGCCTTCATGTTCGTGCAGCTTTTATGATTGGCTAGTCTCACGTGCCTGATGACAACATCTATTGTCTTTAATTTTGTAGCATAAAATGTTAGGTAATATAACCTAACCTTACGTGTCATAATCTAGTTGAGGAATGCATTAAAGCCTATGCCAGTACACATAAAACAGCATAACAAACTTTGTGAATAAAAGATAAAATTTGCGCTGCACATTCCGCGGGAGCACTGTAGTAGATACTAGGATGATAAGATTCCCAGCCTTTCGTGCCCAGAGTCTAATCCCTCTGTAAAAGTGTATTAGATTGTTACATTGGGTATAAAGTTTAACTAATTTGCTGAGTGGGTACTACTCTTTTTCCGAGAAAAGTCTTTGCCTAATGTTCTGCATATAAATCAAACGAAAAACGAAATATCCCCATTTGAGTGTGTCTCATTTAATTTATCAAAATTTGTGAAATGTATCATCATTTCTCTTAAAACGCTCAGGGTTATGCAAAAGTGAAAATCATTTTCTTGCTTTTAGTTGGTCTCCATTAACAACGACGTTGTCGTCCGCAACGTAATCTGCAATGCAGCTGATGAAATGTTACTTTTCAGTCATTCATTTAAGCCGCTTGCCGTCTATTAGTATGGAATATAATGTTTTTTTGCTTAATATATGGCTATAATGGCTTTTGATGTGTGTGTGTGTGTATGAATGGCAAAATGAGAGTTTTGGTTTTAGCAGCTTTTCTTTTCAAGTTGTTTCAAATTTAGAATTTCTTTTAAACGAAGTATTTATTCCTATGAGGTTTATTCCAAACACTCCATGCCATCATTCCATAAAATCACTCAAAGCAGTGAGTGCGTGTGGCAGGGTTATTGCTGGAATTTTCTTATTTCATACTTAGCAAGTAACATGAATACGGGTATATACAAGCGTATACGGGTATATACAAGCATAACAGTACAAATTACTTGGTAACATGGAAACCCATCTTGTTTTCGCTTCATTACAACGAAGCGTAAGTGGTGAAGGAAAATAATGAAAAACGTTGGTTTATTTGCCGTTTACCTATGGCTGACTCTCTCTTTACTGATTCAATATTCTCTTTACCGAGTTTTATTTGGTAATGGTGATAAAGATGTTGTTCATTATGATATTGATTATTAAGTTCTCACTACTCTTCTTTAATTTAAATGCTGCCCCAATACTTTTAAACTTCAAGTTGGTGCAAAACATTTGTTTTCATCTTATTCCAGATTTCTGATTACAAAATTTAAATGCTCTTCAATCTATGTGCCCTACACTATCAGTAGAGTTGTTGGAAGAATCTTGGGTTAGCATGGGTACATTCAATTAAAAATTAATTTCATGACCGTATCGAGCATTAAACTTGTCTTTAAACTATAAGCTGCCATGCATGTATAAAACATATGCTAGCCATTTAAAATCATTGTAGTCTGGTAGGTAGTGTGTAGGCTCATTAGACGTGACGCCATGGTTAAAACCCCAAGTCATACATCTCCAACACAACGAAATATGGAAAAATATTTCTTCGGGCCCGACACTCGAGGATAAAATTAACACACACAACACAAGTGGTGTTAAAAGCTAGGTCTTAATCCTGGCGGAAGGGTTCTAACGACCAGTTATGTATGTATGCATATATGTATGTATCCATTTCAAATCTGACATATGTTTAGGTAGAATTAGGTCTGGAAGGTGTTCCACTTAAGCCGAAGATCAAACGTTCTCTAGAGAACCCAAGTCCAAAGTAAATCTTGCTATTGAAACGATCTTTATATCAGAGAGCTAGGTCAAGGATTTCAGAAAGTGAAAGGTCAGAAACGTTTGCTTTTTTATGACAAGAGGCAAGTCTTGACCTTCTATATAGACCCGCAGCTCCTGCAGTTTTCATTTGACGAAATAACGTAGTCTTTCGCCATGTCTACCAAAAAAACAGTGGCCCGAGGGTATACGTATTCTTCGGTGGATAGCCATGCGCTTTATGGATAGAAGTGAGGCGGACCTCTTTCTATATATGTTGAGTCCAGCAGAGTCTATCAATATTGCAAATACCCTTCCGCTGGGAACGAGATTGCTTTTCTCTGTAAACGGGTGAACAATATTCATTTTAACTGAGGTAATCGAAACACCTATATCCTGCAACATTTCGAAGATTATGAGCTCTGTAGCTGCCCTGATCAGCTCGTCAGCAATGCACTTTCCAATGATATCCCAATGCTCTGGAACCCATAAAACAGTTAATTTTTGTGCAGCCCCTGCACTTACCAGCTTCTTCGATGAGTTTGGTGGAATTCGGACAGTATAGGGAAAGAGCTTACCATCAGAATGGGCCGCTATGATTACTCAAGTGAGCTTTGGTAATCAAAGCTACCACTCTAACCTATCTGCCTACCTTTAAATGATCAGTTTTTCCCCTTAGAAATCCTTGACATTCATGGACTTCATTGCAGCCTGGATGTCTGATTAAATAAAAATATTTTCAGGGATAATACACCACCTTAAAGGCATCGTTCCGCTTTCAAATTGGCCATGACCTTAGTATGGAAAACACTATATTGTGAGAAAAGTGGCATTGGCATCTACGCAATCTGGTATTATTTAGTTCGATTTTTAGTTCCCACAACCATACAAGAAAAAATTTCAATCAAACATATTATCTGATTCTGCAGTAGTGTATCAAATAGTCGGCCATATTACGACCAAAAGAATGTTGTATTGTTGTATCTTTTTTGTATTTATGTATTCTTTTATGTATTCTTTACAAAACATAATTTAGTTGTTGGGGCTCTTCACCTTTTCATTACATTGTTACTTGTCTCGAGGTAATTAAGTTCTTTCGCTTTCTAACGTAGACGATGTGGAAATCGATTTTTTTGTCTTATGGTAGACTATTTTTCCTCTTTCCTTCATGCATAATTTAAAAATTTCGTTTACTTGTTAAGATTTTCTAGATTAGACGTGTTGTCTGTCTGTCTGGTTCTTATTCTAAAGAAGACTTTAGATTGTGTTGCTTGGAAAATAACACTTGATGTTCAATTTATTTCATTTGTTGCCATAAGTTTTGAGTGCTTTTTGATAATTTAAGTGGTGAAAGGGCGATAAAAATGTAAAGAAGAAAGTTCATGGCAAGTTTTTTTAACCACTTTTCCACTTTCAAAAGTTCTGTGTAGAGTAGTTATTATGCTAAATTGCATAAATTGTTGGTTTACAATGTTTTTATGTATACTACAATTCGAAAAATTTATTAATTTCCGACTTCTTTAACTGATGACATTTGACATAAACTTTCATTTCATTAACTTCAATCAAGTACAACGATTCTAGTGCACTTTTTAATTATTGATGAGTTTGTTAGTAAATCAAATTTTAATAAAAATGAAATTAACCTTCATCTTCAATACGCCAGCCAGCCAGCCATAAATTGTAATAATTATTTAATATTTTCAACGGGATCAGCAAAAAAAAGGTGTCATCATCGTTTGCATCCCAGAAATTCAATTTAAAGCAGCGGTTGCAAGAAATTTCATTTCACTTCCGTAATTATTCCAAAGCCAGATACGGACGATAATCGTTATATAGGATGGGTGATTTAAAATTTTAATTTAAAATTATTGGTCCGTACACTTTCTATTGAATTGCATTTGCGATATATTACTCATACGAACCATATTACGTTAATTTAGTTACTCTGAAAAGTATGCAATAAAAATTCTTTGATTTTGTCATGTTTGCAGCTAATGGAATTAAATATCACTCATGCGTTGCATATGTATCAGAGATCAGCAATGAATTGTATTTTCGCTACTCATAGGTACTTATGAAATTTTGAGTATGAGTGAGTCAAGAGTATTAAAATTCAACTACTCTGATTCATTCGTACTCGCTACAACATTGATTTATAAGTATAGGTTGCAATGAGTATGAGTACAACTTTGACATCAAACTCACACCATTCGATTCATTGTTTGATTCATACGCCTACTCATTCAGATTCATAAATTTAGAAAAATACTTATAATACTTACGAATGATTCGAGTCACTCGAATTATTCATCAAAATTTACAGTAACTACTATTGTTGCATTTACAAAAGAAGAGAAAAGAAAAGACAAAGACAGCAAGCAAAGCACACACACAACCTTCTAGCGAGTATTGTGGTGTTCGTACTCGAATCATACTTATTTTGCGTATAAGTAGCTGAAATTATAAGTATGACTCGAATCTACTCATCGTTTTGAATACTCGTTGCTGATCTCTGATATGTATGTACTTGTCATGAATAAATTTTACATATTAAATATGAGTATGAGCATAATGTGAGTAAGTAAATATAATGGTTTGGTGATTTAAGAGTTTAAATTTAAAAATGGAATAAAATAAAAATGGTTTGAAATGTTGCTAAATTTGTTTTTTTTTTTTGTTGTGAAGTACAATTGTTTAGGTTAGAAATGGAATACTATTTCATTCAAACGGCTGCCGCGGCTGGCCTCTCAGTACCTCATTCGACCGGAACGATTTTCGTGCAGTTTTGTATGTATGGGATCTTATTACGGCAATGGCATCATGAATGTCGGGCTTCAAATGCTCAATTATATCTACTTGGTGGGCATAACACTTTTCTTTTACGGCGCCCCGCAGAAAATAGTCCAACGGTATCAAGTCGCAGTTTCTTGACTGCCAATTGACATCACCATTTCGGCTAAATAAACGGCCATCAAACGCAATAAATCGTCATTATTGAAACCAAATATTATTCACATCAATACCATGAAGAGGGGATACGAAAAAATCGGTTATCATTGGTGCGATAATAAATATGGCCAAATGATGGCTCCGTTCCACAAGCCGCACCAAACAGTCACTCATAATGGGTGTATTGGGTTCTATAAGACCACGTGTGTGTTTTCTGAGCCCCAAATAAACTAATATTGTTAATTAACGTACCCATTATGATGAAAAAGAACTTCATTTGAAGAGATTATTTATATCATCGTGCAGATTTTCATTTCATTCAGTATAGAATGACATAAATATTGCCAGGTTCGAAATAACCGATGGTTCAAATTAAACCGATAGATGGGCCACACTATAAATAAAATTCATATTCACTGCTGCAATTACATAGTTTAAATTATTTTAATAATTTGCATTCTCTTTTTATCGCTTTCTCGTTCTCATGGTTATTGTTGTTATCGTTTTATTAACAACATTGAGAAAAACTGGCAATCATCACGAAGAATTTTAAACAACTTTTTTTTATCAATTTTGTTTAACAAAATTTGCATTTTAAAAATATTTCAAACTGTTTTTTTTTCCTTCTTCCTTTTTTATAATAAATGCAATTAAAAACATGCAAATATAATTAATTTGAACACAAAAAAGGAGAATAATATATCTTAAATAATAGTGTATGGTAGATAACGATTTATTTAATTTTCAAATGACATTTGGGCAATATAACCCCCTTAATATGGTTTAAAAAAAATTTGTTTTTTCGTAATGAAAGTATGTTATAAAAATAAATTGTATGTGATTTTCAAATAGCATGTGCTGCACTTAATGGCTTTTTAATCAATCTGGAATACTTTATAATTTTTCGCTTTGAAAATAGGTTTTTCTCAAATTAATCAATTTGTGAAATGAGTTTCAGAAAGCAAAAAACCGCTCTTTAAAATTTAATAAAGTTTGCGCCACATGCATGCTTCCAACATATATCAACAAATAGAAAAATTATTAAACCATGAAGACAGAACACAGGTGCTATTAAGAATACATTATCCAAGGCATTATTTATCATATTTAACTGGCCACCACCAGACATGTTGATGAAACAAGTGGTTGCGAAATTGGCATTGAGAACATATAATTTCAGAAGCTATGGTCATGGCAAAAATTTGGGTATGGTTAATCAGAATAGTCCTATTGTCTACACGATACCTAGTTGATCCTGGTGTTGTGATGCATATACAGGATGCTTTTATGATAATGGTTTATACATAACATACATAATTGGTCATTACAACCCTCTGGTAAGAATTACGACCTAGTTTCTCACACCACTTATGTTGTTAGGTTAGGTTAGGTCGGAGTGGTAGCTCTGATGTCACAAAGCTCACTTGAGCACGCATAGCGGCCCGTTGTGATGCCACGGGTGAACGCAGTGCCTGGTCTGACCAAGTTCCACAAAAAGGAAGAAAAGTAAGAAGTTGGTCAGCGCAAGGGCTGCACAACGGAAGCACGACTAACCCGCACTGAAAAAACCAGCCAGAAAATTTGATGAACGAAGCTATATCCTTGATATCAATGGATGATAGCTCCGTTAAGCTAACAAGGAATGGGGAGCCAAATAACCTATATCTACACCTAGCAAGAGACGGGCCCTGACAAAGAAAGTGAATAACAGTCTCCTCTTCCTCAGAGGACCTGCATCCACGGCAGAAGTCTTGAAAAGGGAGCCTCATTCATTCCGCGTGTCTACCCATGACGCAATGACCCGTAAGCACGGCCACTGTAGTCGAGATGACGTCACGACCAAGACCAAGTAATTGGTTGGTACGCCTTTTATCCATCAAGGGCCAGGTGAGCCTAGCGGTGGAGCAGGACTCCTCATTGACCCAGGATAGGTTGGCGTCCCGAAAGAATTTCCGAGCAATGGTCAACTTGACCGAGGCAAGTGGTATACCCACTTCAACAGAAGAGGATTCCGGAAGGAGCGCACCAGCTCTGGCGAGCTCGTCGGCCCTACAGTTTCCCGGAATATCACTGTGCCCGTGGACCCACACCAGAGAGACACTGGTGAAGCGCCCCGAAAGAAGGTCGAGACAGCGACGACATTCCCTAACGATCCTAGAGTTATTCATGAAACCCGAAACAGTTCTCCATCACCTCCGCCTGAAACACGCTGCAGTAGTCCGGCAGACGGAGAGAAATATTCAGGTTCAGTTTCCCAGAGTAGATACCGCTTCCAACACCATTATCGAGTTTAGAGCCGTCGGTATATATATCCAGGACTTCCGGGGGGACGACCGTATTAGGATTCCAGTCATCCCTGCTCGGAATCAGAGAGTGGAAACATCTGTCAAGACAATATTCAGCAGTGATATAGTCCATGTACACAGGGGCCACCGGATCAACCTCTAGAATAGTGGAGTGACCAGAAGGTATAATGTGCCAGCGAGACAAAGCATTAAGTCTATTCGCAGTAAACTTGGCCGCCTGCTTAGCGAGAAGCACAGTAGGAAGCCAGTTGAGCATCGCGAACAAGGCTTTCGTGGGGGTGGTGCGTAGAGCACCAGTTATATAAATGGCGGCAGACCTTCTGAGCTTGTCAAGGAATCTGACGTTGTGTTGTCTGTCCAGAGCAGTCCACCAGAAAGCAACGCCGTATAAGAGGTTGGGTTCGATGACCGTAGAATATATCCAACGCATGATCCTTGGCGAAGACCCCATCTGGTTCCGACCGCTCTACCACTTATGTTGTGTGCGTTAATTTTTTTTTATACATGAGCGGTGGGACCTACGGTTTAAAGTCGACTCCGAACGACAGATTTTTGAGAAACTTTTCATGGCAATTTTATTTACTCTCAGAGTTTTTGCCAGAAATCTGCTGAGAGGAAGTGCCGAAGAAATATTTTATCATATTTCGTGAGTTGGAGATGCCTGACTTGGGGTTTGAGCTGAGGCCTCACGTCTAATAAGCCAACACACTACCTACTAGACCACGGCGACTTCATAATGTTTTATACCTAACAGGAAACGTCATTCAAGATTTCAGTGATGAATCCAGATCGCGCAACAAAGTCAGATGTGGAATCTTTTCAGAACAACTGCACATTTGATCGTCCCTACCATATATGTACCAGATTATTGTAGTACTTTACAGGCTGATATAATGGCTATTAAAAATGTCGCAGGGCGGATTCGGTATCAGAGTATATCGTTTGGTGATATACGCATATTTATCGGAAGAAAAGCAATCTTTAGATCTCACGAGACTACATCACAAGATTGTTCACGAATGGTAGGTGTCTCTGGCGGCGGATAGCGACCATGATTTGGGTTCCCGAATATGACGAATATGAGAACAACAACATGACCGACTCACTTGCTAAACCTGGCACCACGAAAAATTTAAATATATTCTTAGAACAGAATTTGCATTGAACCTATGAAGATTCCATCGAAGCACTCTCATAGCAGTGCTAATGTGACAATGGTCACTGAGTGTTTACGCCGGAAAATTGAAAATACTTTATAACGACGAAGAAGAAAAAGTGACCATAGAACACCTTTTCCGTTATTATCCGAAGCTAGGGAAGAAGAGATGTAATTTTATGAAGGAATAGCTAATATTTTTTTACAACGGACATTATAGAACTCAAGTAAACTAAAATAGAACACGTTATTACATTTTTTAAGACTTATATATCGTAATATTTATTTCATTAAGCCATTCCTCATTTTAAATTTAACTAAAACATAGTGTTTGTAACATCCAATGATATCCAATTTTTCACACATCAAGACAAAGTCTAACGGAGTCAAATTGATCGACCTCGGTGGTGTTTTCATTATCCAATTTGATAATCATCGACTTATAATGCTTTCCGTTGACTGTGGTGACCTGGGTAATATCGTTCTCGAAGAACGATGATGCTTTGTGAACAGGTCCCCAAAATCGCATAATTTGCCTCCATCCTATGTTTTCTTGTGTGGTTTCTTAAGTTGAGTGTGTATGCGAATAAACCACAAACCATAACAGTCCTCAAAGCTAACTCAACTTTATGCCATAGGACTAATTCAGAAAAATGCTTAAAAAACCCATAGGATAGTCTCTTCTCAACCCAGAAATTTTTTCGAACGCCTGGATAATTCTGTGGCTGTGTTTTTATAAATTTTTAAATTGCTAAGATTGGCTAACAAAGAAGACGAAAAATACTGAAAAATTTTAATGAAAGAATACACATGTGAAATCTACTTATTATAAAGGTTTTCTTAGTTTATATTTTGACCCACAACAATCTATTGCATGTTTCAAGTATTAAAGTTTATTTGTTTACATTATTTTACATGCAAGCGTACGTTGTTGAAATTTTTATCTGGCAAAGTCAAGAAGATTATTTTCTCAAACGTTTCGACTAAAAAAACATTCGTTTTGTGTAAAAAGTCAAGAAAGAAACAATTTAAACCACAAATTTAACAGTTTAAGATTTGTGTGTACCAACATGTATGATGAGCAGCAGTTTGTTGTTAAATTTAAGAGTTAAGGGGTTTGTTGTCTGTACTCTATAAGTGTTTGCACAAGGGATCAGATTTACTTTGCTAAGATCCTTTTTTAAACAAATTGTTTAAACGTGTTTAGAATTCGTAGCAGTTTTTTTGTCTGTAAATATGAAAGCGACACACATATTTGGTCAAGATGATGTTTTATGGCAACAATACCAATAAAAAAATATATTTAATGCCATTATTTGAATTTCTGCAACAATAAGTACATCCTTATTGTTATAAAATATAAAATTATATCCTCAGTAAACAAAACAGCAAATGTATTATACACGAGCAAAAACTATACTTTCGAAAATGTCTTTTTTTGTGTAAAACATGTTTCATATTTTCTTTATATTTTACATGCAAATTTTAGAAAAGTGTAGTTTGTATATATTTATGTTTGTTCTAGAATTGAATCAATTTTATTTGTTCTCCCTTTTTTCTAATTCTTTTTTTGTAAAACATTTGCTTCTGATTATTTAATAACAATTTAGCAGAGGTTCTTAGAGTATTTTCACTTGGATTATTAAGAGTTTAGAGAGGCCTTAAAAGAATTAAAAGTAAATTCATGTAAAGTAATGAAAATTGTCATAGAATAGAGCTAAACTATGCATTACAGTAGTTTATCATAATAATTGATAGTTTCTTTTTAACCTTTGTATCAAAAATGATACGTTTACATTTTTGAAACTATATAAATTTAATTCAAAAAAAGTTAGTATTGTTATCGCCATTATTTTAAACTAAACCAAAAAAAAAAAAAAAATTTAAACAGGACTTAAAAAACATCAGAATTCTGGCTTATGTATCATTTTTGATATGTACGACTTTCCTAGCGATAGTTTGGTGTTGTGTTTGAAATTTTTTAAGTTTTCAAAGATTTTGTGAAGTTTTATCGTAAATAATACATTATTTACAAGGTTGGCAACCGAAACGAATAACGGTATCGGTATTCGGTAGATCGAATGACTACAACTGCATTTAAACTGTCATCATCCAACCTATTCCGACTTGGTTTCATGATATACTTTACTCCTGAAAATAACCGTTCCACACTTACTTGTATGACAGGTACAGCTAATATAACTTTAGAAATGGCATATAGCACTGGTTTGGCTGTACTTTTTTCTTTCCAACAATTGAGAACAGTCACATGTCTTTGTACTCGTTTTTCATTTCTAAAAGCACTTAGCAATTCACGTATTTTATTGATATTTGGTGTTGTATAGGAACTTTCTTTCTCCATATTTCTAAGAATAGCTTCTACGCTGTCAGAGGATGAACTCGAGCTACAACTCATATTATTATCAACGGATGTGCAGCAGTTTTGGGAAAGTATGTCCATTTTAACACTTACTTTTACGATGTGGTCAATTGCAATTGATAACTATATTGTACCGGTATGATACCGGTATAAGGGTAAACGGTATATGAATACCGGTATTTGTACAGAAAAACATATTTCGATATCGGTATAAATACCGGTACTTAATTTTAAACGGTATTTAATCGGTATCGGTATTATAACGGTATCGGTTGCCAACCTTAATTATTTATGATATTTGAGAAAGAATTGAAAGTTAAGTGTTGCATGAAAATGAAGATAATAAATTACACTATTCCCTCGATTTACGTCGTCTCGATTTACGTTGTTTCGATTAACGTCGTCAAAAATTTTGTTCCCTTCAACTTCGATTTGCGTTGTCATTCGATTTACGACGCCTTTTTTGGAACCAACTGTGACGTAAATCGAAAGATTACTGTAACTTTTTTAAGTTCCTTGTTAAAAACATACTACTTTGTAGTATGAGCAATATGAAATTCAATTTACGTCGCTTCGATTTACGTCGCCTTTTTCCGGAACATTCTACGACGTAAATCGAGGGAATACTGTATCTGTTCTTAATAGTGATTGAAATAGTCGTAGTCTAGTATGTAGTGTGTGAGCTTATTAGCTGTTAGATCAAGGTTCAAACCTCAGGTCAGACAGGTTGAAAGGTTGTAATGACCGATTATGTATGCATGTATGTAATATTCCTGCTGCTAAAGACTCTGAAAAAGAAGAAAACAGAAGCTCGTCTTATAAACTGAAGCAAATATTGGCAGCAACAAACATCACAATACGATGTTTATCGCCAAAGATGGTAATATTTGAAACAGACACCCGTATGGCCTTAGTGGTTTGGGAATAGAAAATATTATTATTATTATTATTATTACGAGCAGATTGGTAGCAGATGTTTGGTGGAATGTTGTAGAGTCTTTTTTACTGCTCTTCTCATATTTATCTCACGTGACAAACATTAGGGAAAGGTGTTTCGTCCTATGTTTTATTTCATAAATATTACAGATTATAGTATTTCAATCAACTACGTACGTATGAGATAACAGTACCATTCGCTTTGGTAATGTACTACTCGGAAATGATGATAAATTTACAGCAATAATGCCTAGTCGAATAATGAGCTGAAAGTCTTTCAGATTTTAATGATCCCAATAATTTTGTCGCTGTAGATTAGTAACTAATTGAATTTTATGATCGTTATAAATTTCGTGGTCCATCGAAATTGAATTGGCAATTTTAGAATTATGTCGTATTTGGGGAAACCTGTATACGAGAAACCAGAGATGAATCAAAGGGATAGCATTGTTATTGACATAATCGATATTCTATTGCAACGGGAATTTTTTTTAACTCACATGACGTTGATAACAAATTTTTCTAACGAAATATAACAATGGTTTGTAAAAATAGGTTTCAGTCAGCCCTCAATTCAGAATTGAAACAATTGAAAACTTATAAATCGCCGGAAAGCAAAGGTCCTAGATATCAAAAAGTTTAGAAATTTAGAAAAAAATGAAACTTATCTGACACGAAGTATTTGATTTTTAAGTAGAAAAACATACTGCAATGTACATCATGCCAAAAATTTTGACGGAAATTTCATTAATCTGATAATAAAAGGTAATAATATAAAATAGTTTTGTTAAAATGAATTAAAATAAATAAAAATATTTAAATTTTGTAACAAAATCTATCAATAATTGTTACAATACTACGAACTACAAACAAGTATGTATCAAAAGTGATACATAAGCTAGAATTATGAAGTTTTTTAAGGCTTGATCTACGGTTAAAAGCTATGGATTGTAAAAAGCAAAATTTAGTTAATTTGTTATTCTCTTAAGTTTTATTTATGTCAGAGCTTAACAATGAAATAACTCGTGCTTGCGATATCAAAAAATTTAAATTGATACACGTAACTTTATAATTTAAATATTTATGTTCATAATAGACGACACTTGAACTTTTTAACATAAAACTAGAACGAGGTTATATTTTCAAGGAAGTGTATAGAACATTCAAATGTTAATAATAATACTTAATTCGGTATATATTACCCTATAATGAACCTACTATTAGGTTATCTGATAAGATGAAAATAAGAATATGAAATTAATAATTCGCCACGCAAACGTCTCTTAGTAAGCTGCCAAAACCTCTGGCAGTAATGAAATTGGCTTGATAAACATTCTCATATCTTTCATTCGAACTCAACATTAAACAAGTACATCAGTTTCGAATTCCGTTGTCCACATGAAATGATTTGCCACTGTTATGTATATCAAAGGCCCTTTTAAGGGCTTAAAAACTTTTTAGAAAGAGATTCAATTTTATTTTCAAGTTCCACAATTTGTCACCTTACGTTTTAAGATAAAATATATATATTTCACTGTAAATTGGGTAATATGCAGTAAATAATACAAAATTCCGATACAACACATTAAATAATTTTCCTTTCGATTAGAAATACAACTTTAAGGGTTGGTTTATAAGATTACTGCAACTCTCATTTAAAGTGCAAGTGCCTAAGATTCCTATTTGTTTTTTTATAATACTAAAAGATGTCAGCACTTTCATAAGAAATTCAATAAGTTTGTTTTATTACAACTTAGTTTGGTTTAGATAGGTTAGCTTGAATAGCTCACTTGTGGCCTATTTCGTTTTATTATATGCCACAAGCCTATTTTACATTTGCTGACAATTTCTGTGTGACAGATCTTAGCGTTATTGACAATTTTATGCAGCTAGAAAAGTTTTGCCATGAATTCTGGATGCAAAGTTCCCATTGCCCAGATATGTTCATTAGTTTTCTCTCCCTTTTCATTGAATTTTCAGACTTTTAGTAAGCCTAGGGACGCTTTGTCCCATTATGACCATTATGGGGTTCGTAAAATAGATTGTGAATATATAAAGGGTCAGATTTATCTGGTCGGGAATAAGTGAAAATGGTGTAAGAGCATTTACTTGCCTTTCTAAACCCAATCGCCAGTTTGGCATTTTAATTTGTTCGAATTCGTTATTGTAATATCTTGCGCAAGTACTTCAAAGAAGTTATTACCTTGGAAATCACGTCATCTCCTCTAGAGCCACTTGGTATTTGTGAACAATAATAGGTATTTATTTGATGTAGACTCTATCCTGGGGTTTACAATCCACTTTGCTATCAATAAATGTTGAATAGACTGAATAATGAAGTTTTTATTGCTTTATTGGAAATAAAGGTAGCCAATATTTCAACCCAAACTACACTGCAGTAAAATTGTAGTTTAAGTGGAAATCCGAAATTCAATGGATCCAAAAGGTTATTTGTCGTGTGAATTCGATACGTCAATGAGTACCTTCAAGACAGTCTTTGCAGTCTTTTTTTAAGGTTCACGTATCGTTTAATAAAATAAATCAAATTACTCTCAGAGTGTTTCCAATTGAGACACTCTCTGCACTGCTAAAGTAAATCTGTTTTTGACCTTTCCATAGTTAGAACCTAACGTAACAAGTCACAATTGCGGAATGCAATTACAACCCTGGATCCAGTAGATGTCAAGACACAATATCTAAATCATGTCATGCGATTTCAAAGAAATGAAAAAAATTTCATCATACTATTCCGGAACAGTTAGAGAATGAAAGAGGCTTTCCGATTTTACATACAATTTAACGTTATTAAATGCTCAAATGTATTGAAATGTTTTGAAACAGTTACCTGCGTCTTAATTAATTTGCGTTATAATAGCTGATTCATTATCACACTCGGAAGGAAGAAAATCACTAAAGTTCTCAGTCATTGCATGAATACAAGGCCCTCTGTACAAATGGTAAGGAAATTTGCTTTCTGAGTTAGTTTTAGAAGTGTTTAGAGGAAAATGCATTGACAATTTACTTACGGAACGATAACACAATTATCCGTGAATACTCGTTCCTAAAGGTATGGCTCTAAGTACGGAGACTTGATCCTTTTCTCTATCTCCCTAGTTCAAGCGTTTAAACGTTTCTGAATTTCTTGTGCCATTGGAAGCCAGTATTCACCATTAACGCCGTATGGCAGTTTTGTTGGAAGGAGTAGTAAAGAAATTCGACAGCGCATTGCAATTCCATAGAATGTTCCGTATAGTTTCATTCTCCTTGAACTCATAACCAACTGAGGTAATGCAATCTCAGATAATTGATTCCTGATAGAAAACCTACAATTCACCAATGTTCACCTTTGGTAATTTGTAAAGCTTTTCTTCTACTAATTTAACCTGGTTCATTACTCGGGCGAGTCAGCGGCCTTATTCTGTGCCTAGTCAATCCTACAATAGGACTCTGGAATACGTCTGTAAGATTTGTAGCGGATTCGTCATCAATTTCTTCGCCGTGATCCCGATGTAACATGGGGGCCCAGCATATTACAACTTTGTTTACCACACCGAACTGTAGAAGATACCAATTCCCACCCCAATCAACCGGCATTCCATCGAATACGAAGCCATTTCTGTCAATGAAACAAACAGAATTCTATCAGCTTGAATGACGGACGGCTCTTAGTTCTCAGTCCTTATATCCGGGGAATATATTCAAAAATGATATCAAACCCGGTATTTAAGCACTTTTGCAATTACCAATAAGAATTTTATGTCATAAAAGTAAGGTTTCAATCTTGCCAAATTCGTTTATTAAAGTTTTCTATGAAATTTAGTTTTCTTTTACACACAAAAATTATAATAATTTTGTATACATTTTTTGTTTACTTTTTGCCAAACAAAAATTTTTTGATCTGCAACATATTGTTTGGCAACAACAGTGGAAGGCTTAGAATTCAATATCGAAGAAAAACTTTTTACAATAATTTTGTTATTTTTAACAACATCATCATTTCTTTCACTCTTCTATTTTCCCTGTATTTAATTTCAACTCTTTGTTGTTGGAACTTTGTATCAGTTGTTGAAATAGTAACACACAGCAACAATAACAAAATAATGGATACAGAGCCCAGCAGAGCATCATTTTTTTGTTTTTTTTTCATTAACAATGAAAGTTAAGAAGCAAAATATTTTTAACAAAAAAAGGAAAACAAATTTTTATCTGTGGCAGTTGTTGAAAGCTGAAACGAAACAAAAAATAATTGGAAAAACTGTTCACAAAAATATCTTTATCATAGACTGAAATTTTGGGTTACAAAACTGTTTTTCCCTCCTTCAAAATGGAAGAAAAAGAATTGTGGTTTTTTATTAAAAAAAAGGCTGCAAATGGAATTGTGTTCAGATGTCAACTGTTATGAAAAAGAGAGAGGCCTAAAGCTATAAAAACTGAATTTTATAAAGGCAGGAGGCAACAAACATTGTTGTTCATGCCAGCAGTAAAATATAACAATTATGGAAGTTATTTACAATCACATAAAATTTATTTATATTTGTAGGCAAACAACAAGATTGCAGAACACGAATTTTAAAAATTTTACGCAAAAAATATTGGGCAACTTAAATAGATATTAAAGCCATTGAGATGTTCATTTCATTCTAAAAGGACATGGACATACAGTCATAGTCAAGTTGTTCCCTTTTAATTTGTTTCTTATAAGACAGCTCGAACTTCAGGATAATATTATTGAAAACTAATTTTTATTTGCTTTACCTAAGAAAATAGGTTATTTTAAATAACTTATTACTGACATAAATATATACATAATTGGTCACGACAATCCTTCAGTCAGGATTACGACCTAGCTTTTCATATAACTTATAATGTGTGTTAATTTTATAAATGAGTGGGACCTACAGTTCAAATTCAAAAGCAGACAAAAAACAGGCTTCATTAATGACAACTAATTTTACAGATGTATCTTCAACAAGATGGTCTTGTCAGTTGTCAAAGTTCTACATTTTTTTTTTTTTTTTTTTTTCAATTAAGCATTTGAAGTAATAGAAGTGTTTATAAAAAGCTCTTGTAAATTTAAAAAATAAATTAATATTTGGATATAAAAATAGATAGGACTATTTAAAAACCATAAAAAATATAAAAAACAATTCGAGGAAATTGAAGTTTATTAAAAATAATAATTGTAAATTGAAAATAAAATAATTTTATTAAAAACTAAGGAAAATTGAAGATAAAAAAATGGCTGACTGCAGTAAATGCAGAACAGCAATTAGAGGAGAAAGCGGAATTAGATGCAGTGGTGTGTGTGAGAAGGTGTATCATTTATCAAAAAAATGTGCTGGAATAGACCAATATTCGGCTAAAATAATGGATGAAAATAATTTTATTAGGTTCATGTGCGACGACTGCCTGATGTATATACAGAACATTGATTTGGTGTTAAAAGGAGTTCAAGATGAGGTGCACAAAAATAAACAAAACTTAGTTGAATACAAACACGAATTTAAAGCCACACTTAAGGAAAACGAATCTGAAATTAAACAATTGCTGGAGGCTATTGAAAAAAGATACGAGGAAAGAATAAATAAAATGATTAAAATTCAGAAATCGAGTGAGAAAAATGTTGAGGAAATTAAAAAATTAATTGGCAATATTAACGAGTTTGAGAACAACAACAAACAATTTTGCAAATCAATAGAAGAACAAAACGAGAACATATGTAAAGAAATAAAGAAAGTGATAAATGAAAACTGTAAACAAAGTATAAAAACAACTTATGCAGACACAGTAAAAAATAAAGGGTTGCCGAGTGCAAATAAAAATTTACCAATAATAGTGAAACCCAAAGAGAAACAATCGATTATAAAAACAAAAGAGGAATTAAATAAAGTGAGCCCAGATAATTTAAGAATAATAAATGTGGAAAGTAGAAGAAGTGGAGCAATAGTTATCCAAAGTGAGAATTGTGAAGAAAGAGAAAAGATTAAAAATGCAATTCAGGAGAAAATATCTTCACAGTACGAGGTCAAAATTCCAAACCAAAATACCCTAAATATAAAGATTATTGGTATATCGTTTGACTATAATGAAAATGAATTAATGGAGAAACTGAAAAAACAAAATCATAAATTAGCTACGGCTAACATTAAATACGTAGGGAAGTATGAAACAAGGAGAGGTAATAGAACCGTATTTAATGTGAAATTGAAAGTCGATAATGAGGCCTATGGAAAAATTATGGAAGACGGTAAATTAAATATTGGATGGGAAAGATGTAGAGTGTATGATGGAACCGAAATCGTTCAATGTATGAAATGCAGAGGATACAATCATTTAGCGAGAGATTGCAAAAACCAGGAAATATGTCTAAAATGTCATGGTCAGCATAGAACAGTAAACTGCGAAAGTCAAGAAAAAATAATGAAATGTATCAATTGCTCCAATGTAAATAGTAGATTAAACATGGGTCTGGATGACAAACATTATACGAATGATAAAGAATGTCCAGTATATCAACATAAGTTAAAGATCAAAATGAGAAATATAGGCTTAATGATATAACAATTAAAAGAAATACGTGCAATATATACAAATGTTCAAGGTCTTACTAATAATTATAATCAAGTTGAGGTCGTTGCGTTAACGGAATCTCCTGATTTTTTAATATTGTCCGAAACACACTTGACTAAATATATAGAAGAAAAAGAAATTTCGCTACATGGCTATGATAACATATGTTCGTTATCCACCTCATCCAGAACAGGAGGAGTTATTTTATATTTTAAAAGACACTGGAATGTTACAAAAGCTATTGAGAAAAATGACGATTTAAAGTATTGGATGTTATTCAGCAAAGCTACTTATAACAAGTACGATATTTTAATTGGTGCAATATATAGATCGCCCAGCTATAGCGAATCTGAATTCTGTGATATATTTGAGCAAACAATTGAGGAAATCTGTGATAACAACTGTGATATTTTGATTGCCGGAGATTTTAATATTGACTGGAAGAAGAACTCCTTGTATAGAAATAGAATTAGAAGTATAATTAATGATAATGGCCTTAGACAATTAGTTAACGAAGACACTCGTGTGACGAAAAATTCAAGCACTATAATTGATTACGTGATAACTAATAATTATGAAATAACATCAGAAAACTGTAGGACAAACAAAATTTCTGACCATGAGGTTATTAACATATCTTTAGCGAGAATGGGCAACAAGAACAACGAGACAAAAACCATAAGGGTATTTAAATACGATAAGCATACATTTAATGCAATGTTGAGGAACGTCATAAAATATGACGATCGCATAGATTTGGATCAAAATGTTAATCTATTTGATAGCGGCCTGAGAAATGCCATACAGAGATTTACAATTGAGAAACAGACACAGTTAGATAATAAAGTTAATAAATGGTATAACTCGGAACTGCAAGCAATGAAAAGAGAGAAGATAATAAAATATTTAAGAGCTAAAATTGAGAAATCTAGTCAAGCTTGGGCTGAATATAAAATAATTAGAAATCGATACAAAGTGCATATTGAAAATAGTAAAAACAATTACATAAATACAAAAATTGACAATGCATGTACTCAGAGACAGATGTGGAAACAGATTAAAACCCTGGTACTTAATAAGAAGGAAAATTTAACTAAGTCTGTGATATTTGACCAGGTAGAATATAATGATAACTGTGATATAGTAAATAAGTTTAATACATATTTTATTGATAGTATAAGTAGCATAAGACAGTCAATCGATAAAGTGCAATATGTTAGCCAAGTAACATGTGAACCAAGAAATTTATTTAAATTCCGTAGGATAGACATTACGGAACTTGAGAACATTGTACAACAGATGAAGAATAAACCTGACCATGAATGCGTCTCAAATAAAATTATAATTGATAATTGGAACATATTAGGAAATGTTTTGCTAAAAATAATTAATACATCATTGGAGACTGGTATATTTCCGGAAAATTGGAAAAGATCAATGATAACACCGATCGAAAAAGTGCCCAAGACAAGGAAATGTGAGGAATTTCGACCTATAAATACACTTAAAGTATGTGAAAAAATAATGGAGAAAGTAGTAAAGATACAACTGGAGCAGTTTATTGAATACCACGGTATATTATCTGGACAACAATCAGGTTTCCGAAAGAAGCATTCATGTGAAACTACAGTGAATTATGTGATAAGCGAATGGAAGGCCGTAGGAAAGGAAAATAGAATGATGGCAATTTTTCTTGATTTTAAAAGAGCTTTCGAGACTATTGACAGAGATATCATGCTAAAAAAATTGTATATGTATGGGATAAGACAAATTGAATTGGAATGGTTCAAGTCATACCTGGAGAACCGAAAGCAAGCAACAAAATTAAATAATACTGTGTCTGAGGAAGCGATTAATAATTTCGGAGTACCACAAGGTTCAATTTTAGGTGCTTTATTGTTTATATTATATATAAATGACATGCCCAAAATATTGGAAAGATGCAAAGTTGTATTGTACGCTGATGACACTCTTATATATACAGTGGCGAAAAGTGATAGAGAATGTCAGGATAATATGATACACGATGTGCGGAAGATAAATGAGTGGCTTAAAATGAATAAATTGAAATTAAATGAGAACAAAACGAAAATAATGAAAATAAACATGAATTCTGATGAAGTATTTAAGATAAATGATTCTGTGATAGAAAAGGTTGAAAATATAAAATACCTAGGTTTTGTAATTGACAAAAAACTAAACTTAAATGAACACATCGATTATACTTGTAAGAAAATTGGCAAAAAAATTGGTTTCTTTAAAAGGATTAGGAATAGAATTTCAAAAGATACAGCAGTAACAATATATAACACCATAATCAAACCGCACTTCGAATACGGTTCCACTGTATTGTATACATGCAGTACCGCAATTCAATTATCAAGATTGCAGAAACTTCAAAATAAAGCAATGAGAGTAATATTGAAATGCGATCGGTATACGAATATAAATACAATGCTCTACGAGTTGAAATGGATGAATATAAAACAAAGGTTACAGTTTAATACGTTATTGTTTGTTAGAAAAATGAAGAAAGGTGATGCGCCTAAATACTTATGCGAGCAGATCCAATTTGTGAGAGAAAGCCAACCATATATGCTGAGGAATGCAGACGACTTTCGAATCCTAAGAGTGCAGTCAACCCAGATGCAGAAAACGTTGTTTTATAAAGGTCTACAACTATACAATTTATTGCCAATGAACATTAAAAATGAAGTAAATGAAAATATTTTTAAAAGAAAATGTATTAATTTTGTATTGTTTAATGATTTGTAATAATTTTGTATAATTTGAAAAGTTAAAGTATTTTTAATACTTATAAATAAAATTAAAAAAAAAAAAAAAAAAAAAAAATTTAACAGCTTTTATTTACGTTTGTGAACCTATTTAACCCATAACCAATATCATGTTTTTTTGGTTGGTATTTTCCATTATTTTCTTAATTATCGCCGGAAGAAACGCTATTTAGACCACTACCAGTATCATGTTTTTTTTCTGGTCTAAATAACAGTATTACTCTCATGTTAGCTAGTCATTTCTATTAGTCTAGTCTAGCTAGTCATGCCCTGCAGTAGTTCTATATAAACTTTGGCTTATTAATCTCTGCAAGTCTATTCACAAGCAAATCTGTTCTCCTTGAAAACAAATTACATTTGACGTTATTGATCCTTTTATGGTGTATATTATCCTACGCAAAACAGACAAATTATCTTGTAGCCTAACTGATCTGCATAGATTACTAGAGAAAATACCACCATTTGTTCCAATATCCACTTTGGAGTTATCTTTAAATATTGAGCCAATATTGTTGTTAGTTATAGTTACGAGCGTACCATAAATGGATATCGAACGCTTAATAAGCTATCTCTATAATCTAGTAGGTATTGCTAATTCTTATTAAACGAGAGCATATGGTTTAAACCCCAATTCGGACATGTCGAACAAAAGGAAATATGAAACAAATATTTCTTCCAGCGAGAAAATCAGCAGTCTTCTTGCACAAACTCTGAAAGTTAATAAAATGCTATGAAAAGTTTCACAAATCTGTCATTTGGAGTCGACTTTAAACTGTTAGTTCCGCCACTAACACATAAAATCACACACACAACATGGGTTATGTAAGAAGCTAGGTTGTAATTCTGAAATACGGTAGAGATACATACGTGCATCTCAGTGAAGTTTCAAACGTAAATATCCAGGGAAGTCATATATAAGTATTATCTCCTGCCTGTCTACATGAATACAAATCTGCGTCTGCAGTAATCTTTCAATTTTATTCAGGATTTAAATATAGAGAGGGCTAGATAATCGCTTTTTAAAACAAAAATAATGTTGTGTAAGTCAGGGCTGAAGTACGACGCATGCATCAAAAATAAAAAACTTAACGATATATTTAACAAAAAATACTTTCTACACGAATATAAGATAATAGGAGCCATTACCATTCTATATTGCTCTGAATTGAATACTATATAGTTGAAAATTTCAGGCTACATATATACAGTCGTGGACACACAATTAAGTCACTTAAGCAAATTTTTAATTTTTGTAAAAATTAAAAAGATTTAAGAAGGATGGAAACAAAAACAACTAATATGTATTCATTTCATATGCTTAATAATTAATTAACAACAAAAACTTAAATAGTTATTCATTATAAAAAATGTTTTGGTATGGAGTTGATATCAGACTCAAAATTTAAGTGGACACAGAATTAAGTCATCTGAAAAAAAATATTGAAAATTTAATTTAATTGCTTAATTTTTCACCCAAACTATTTTGAACCTTGAATATTTTGTGGGGTACCGTTTTTGGCGTATTATTTCAGTACATCTTTGTGGCTTTGAGTTGATTAAATTGCGATACTGCTCAGGACTAATGTTATTCCATTCTGCCTGGATGCCAAAGTGCCTTTTTGCTCCTAGGTTATTTTGGCTCCATCTGCTCGTTTTACGACCTCCAAAGATTTTCAATAGGGTTCAGATCGAGACATTGAGCTGGCCAATCAAGAACCCTTATTTTTTCCTCAGCAAAACGTCCGTTGCTGAAGATAAAATCATAGCCAGGATGAGTGAAGCTGACCCATTCCTCACGTCTACTCAGATTAGATCGTGCATTGAGTTGGAATACGCTGTTAAATATTGGCAAGGACCGTAAGAAGACGCTTGACTGAAAATAATCTGCATGGACGCATTGCGAGAAGAAAACCTAATGTGTCCAACAAAAAATAATCAGCAACGCTTTCGGTTTGCCGAAACCCACCTCCATAAAGACGAAAAATTTTGGAAATTAGTCGTATGGAGTGATGAGTCCAAGCTTAATATCGTTGGAAACGATGGCAGACCCTATGTAAGACGTCCTGTCAATTAGACCCAAAATGCACCGAGAAACCGTAAAGCATGGAGGTTCGTCAGTAATGGTTTGGGGTTGTTTTACCTCATCCGGCGTTGGTCCACTGGTAAGAATCGATGGGAAAATGACTGGGGAAATGTATAAAAACATTCTACAGAACAATTTGACTAAAGATTATGAGGACGAATTACCACTAGCGTGGATATTTCAGCATGATAACAACCCGAAGCATAAATCTCGGGTAGTTAAAGCTTGTTTTGCTGAGGAAAAAATAATGGTTCTTGATTCGCCAGCTCAAAGTCCCGATCTGAACCCTATTGAAAATCTTTGGGGGATCGTAAAACGAGCAGTTGGAGCCAAAAAACCTAGCAGCAAAAAGGCACTTTGGCAGCTTATCCAGGCAGAATGGAATAACATTAGTCCTGAGCAGTGTTGTAATTTAATCAACTCAATGCCACAAAGATGAACTGAAATAATACGCCAAAAACGGTACCCCACAAAATATTCAAGGTTCAAAATAGTTTGGGTGAAAAATAAAGCAATTAAATTAAATTTTCAATAATTTTTTTCAGATGACTTAATTATGTGTCCACTTAAATTTGGAGTCTGATATCAACTCCGTATCAAAACATTTTTTATAATGAATAACTATTTAAATTTTTGTTGTTAATTAATTATTAAGCATATGAAATTAATAAAAATTAGTTGTTTTTGTTTCCATTCTTCTTAAATCTTTTTAATTTTTACAAAAATGTAAAATTTGCTTAAGTGACTTAATTGTGTGTCCACAAGTGTACATGCATACTACTCTTCAATTAAGATTACGAGCTAGCTTCTCACACCACTTATGTTGGGTGTTAATTTCATACATGAATGGCGGAACCTACAGTTTAAAGTCTACTCCGAACGACAGTTTCTTAAGAAACTTTTTGTGACAATTTTATTTAGAGAGAAATAAATTTTTCATATTTCGTTTTGTTGGAGATGTCTGATCGTCTGGTCGTCTAATAAATGAACACACTACCTACTAGACTACAGAGATACGTTACCAACATTATATCTCGAGTACATGTATCATCTTCGATGATTATTCAGCAATTCGTTTTTCCTGGACTATGATTCACCGCAACCGATTACAGTTGATACATTTTTGCATCGATATTATAAGGATTATAACATCGTCCCCGTACTCTACCAATTTCATAATCTTATCTATTTGAATAGCATTTCGTTTACGATAAGTTTCAGTAACAGTGATGACGCCACCCTGAGGAGTGTCACTTGTAACTTCTTTCTTGAACTGTCATTGCATCGATTAGAATTTTATGGTCCTTTTATATGCCAAATTCTCAATTTATCATTTCCAATGCTAAGTAAATCAATCATCGCCGGTTATGAATACATCTTCACTAGCACTTTTAGTTATCATACTCATGGAAACCTTTAACGAAAGGTATACCAAAATATGAACGTAGCCAAGTGGCACAAAAGAACCTGAAAACATGTGTAGCTTATCGTTGTTGCTTTTGTTGTTTGGTTCGTTTGATGTCCATTTTCCCTGTCTGTAATTCACACTTTAATTTTCTATAGTAAATGTTACAACACCAGCAACAATGAAAAATCTCTTTTACTAGATACAATCTTTTTAGGGTTTTCTGAGGTTTTTGTTTCAGGTTGAACTATTTTTTCCCTTTCATTCGATTTCCTTTGTGCTGGCACAAAAATGTTGTAAGCAAGCGTACACTAGTATTCCAACATTGTTTTTGTTGTCGACTTGGTTGTTATTTGTAGCAAAAAACTGACTTTTATACAGGATTTTTCAAGTCATAGTTCTATACCTCGTCAAGCGATTGCAATGATTATATTGCTCTCGATATCATAGAGAGAAAAACAGCAAACATTTTCGTTAATGGAATTGAAATCAAAATTTCATTTTAAAATGTTTTCAGAAAAATAAAGTGCTTGAAATGATTTTGAAATGACAATTTGTGTACATCATTTGACAAACGAAATCGTTTTAAAAATGGCACTGAAAAAATGGAATTTTTAATTAAAATGTAATCGAAACGAGTACAGATTACTTACTAACTGAATTTGCCATTAGCAACCCGTTTATAGGCCTGCTTTAACACATCCATTCAGATGGGTTTTCTCAGTTTGTTCCTTCCACGTCGTAGACAAGGTCGTTCTCTTGGCCGCTAATCCACGCATTAAATATCCATCTCACCAGAAAATCCTCTTCTATACGAACGACATATACGAATCAGTGTAGCCGCTGAGTATTAGTTAAAATGATGCACAACGTTTCCTTTATTTAAAAATTTAAATATGTTTGAATTTATTTCTTCAAAAAAGTTCAAAGAGATTAAATCGAAGCCATCAAGCCCCAGTTTTCTTCATTTTTTTTATGTTCAATAAAAAATATTTCACTTTACTTTTGCAGTTTGACTTCAGGTTACAACAGGCTGAAGGCCTAAAGAAAAAATGTTTTAAAATTTAAAAAAAAATTAAAACATAAACTTTTCGCCTCAAGATACAATTTCTTTACATGCTTTTTTCTTTTCCTTTGTTTCTTGCCTTTTGTTTGTTTACTAATGTTGTCTGTTGCATGAAAAATGTTGAAAATTACTTAAAGGCTATCGTCTTTTTTTTTCTAAAGAAGATGAGGAGATTTGAATTTGATCTACTTTAATACAGACAATAAATATGAAACAGCAATATTTTAAATATCTGCAACCATGTTGTCAATACCAGCTTTAAGACATTAACTGACATCAAACTGATATTGGTGGTGATGGAAACCAACAAAAGTATATAAAAGTAGTAGAGGCATAAAATATCTTAACGCATGATGCTAAAAGGTTTTTCAATTCAATTTGAATTTTATTTTCTTTTTATTTATTTTATTATAATACCGGGCACGCCATAACCATCAACCCATCCACCCCAACCACTGTCTTTTACGGATAGCCATCTCAACTCAAACCAATGCCTCTTTTTATAATTGTATGTGTACTCGTATGGGTCATTTGAAGCATGTAAAAATATAAAATCTTTGTCGAATACAATGAAACACCATACCATATTGCATGGAGTAGTTAATAGATAACAATTCTGGTCGTTAAAAATAAGTGCAAGTCGAGTGATGCTGTAAGCTTTTTCCATTTCATGAACATATTTGTTCGTTCTGTAAGCATCTCTAACCAATTTGCCTCTCAACATTATTACAGCAATAATGAGGTTTTGTGTACCCAAACATCTCATGACTTCTTTTTATACCTTCTTAGCTATTGCTTGCTATTATTATGCTCCCTACCGTGATTATTATTAATTGTATTGATATCATATGTTTGGTGTATACATAATATCTTCATAGGAAACCTTAATTGCGAACGTGTTAAATATGACAAATTTTGTGCCAGAAAATTATGATTTGCGTAAAGTAGTTTATAAACAGGCTTATTTATTTATTTATTCAGGCGTAAATACAGTACAACAAGATATCATCATATTTAATAGTACTGCTATGGATATAGGCATAACAAAGTTTGATAAATTACAAAAATAATAACCTTAAAAATAAATTAACGTAACAAATATCGGGAGTTGATTCCAGAGGAATTGCATTGGTGTAAAACAGAGATCAGCAATGAATCGTATTTTCGCTACTCATAGGTACTTATGAAATTTTGAGTATGAGTGAGTCAAGAGTATTAAAATTCAACTACTCTGATTCATTCGTACTCGCTACAACATTGATTTATAAGTATAGGTTGCAATGAGTATGAGTACAACGTTGACATCAAACTCACAACATTCGATTCATTGTTTGATTCATACGCCTACTCATTCAGATTCATAAATTAAAAAAATACTTATAATACTTACGAATGATTCGAGTCACTCGAATTTTAACAAATTTTCAAAAAATGTATTATAGATTTTATATGAGAACTCAGAACTATTGTTACGAAAAGTAAACAGGCAACAGCAACTCTGCAAGGACAAACTTAACAAAATACACAAACAACAATAACGGAAACAACTTGTTAACATATATAGAGATTTCGCGAAGGCAAATACATTCTCTTTCAAGTGCATTCTTTAGACTGCTTATTCTGCGATATAAAAGGCAAGACAGAGCAGGTAACGGCAATTCAGGAAGAATTCAGTCAATCTTGTGTGAAGACACGTTGCGTGTGAAGATGATCTGTTATAAAGATCTATTGAACAATTTTTATTGCGTACGCGGAAGAGTCTAAAGAATAATAATAATTAAAGCAAATTGTTGTTGTTTAAGTCTAGTCGTGAAAGGTGGCACACGGAATTGTGCGAACAATAAAGAATTGATTTAAAACTAAACACAAATTTATTTTTATTTTATTTGCAATCTACCAACTCATATTTCAAACGTTTTTAAAAGGGTAAAAACGTAACAATATCTAGCAATATTGTTATACGTAATTTTGAGCTTGTTCCTACTTACTGAGTCGCAACTAGAAAATAGTTCACATCCGTACAGTAAAGTGGGGATGAGATCTGTTTTTGGGCGCAGCATACGAATATTAAACGGAGTAAAATATTGCGTTAGCCAAAGACTCGGCAACATGGCAACCGTTTTACCACAAATAGAACTTACATGGTTGGCCCCGTTAAGGCTATTGTTAAAGATGACTCTTTGATTCTTAACATTATGTACAGACTCAATAGTAGTATTATTATTCTGTAATGGTGTAAGCTGTGCCGCAGAGTTTAACTTGCCTATTGTCAAAGTCTTCGATTTCATCGGGTTGAGGCAAATACCATTAATCGACGCGCATTGAAACACGTTATGGAGATTACAATTTATTTTCTCTATGCAATTTGTAATATCAGACGGCAAGCAGCTAATGTATAACTGAACATCATCTGCGTACATTTGTACATTGCAGAACTTCAACTTAGTTGACAGATCATTAGAATAAATTGAATATAATAGTGGACCAAGAATCGAACCCTTTAGTACACCTCTAGATATTAAAAGTGAATCAAGTGATTAGCAGTAGAGAAGGCATCAGATGCGTTGTAATACTGCAAATCAGCATCAATTCCTGGTATATTTGAAAATTCTAAGCTGAGTATTAATTTCTGATTATTAATTTCTAGTTTGCATTTAAAGAAAAGTACTCGGTAGTCGTGTAGAATGGTTGTCGATATGCATAGGTAGTGTGGTAAGTTGAACGTAATCTCAACCAGAAGTATGTGATGGACAAAAATGTATGCAATTATTTTATTAGGGCTCTATTGTTGACTTTACATACAACCCTTTAGTCAGGATTACAACCTAGATTCTCACACCACAATTGTTGTGTGTTTTAATTTTTATACAGTTATTCTACAGTTTAAAGTCGACTCCGAACGAAAGATTTTTGAGAACCTTTTCATGGCAATTTTATTCACTCTCAGAGTTTTTGCCAGAAATTTGCCGAGAGAAAGTCGCCGAAGAAATATTTTTTTTTTCATATTTCGTTTAGTTGGATATGCCTGACCTGGGTTTTGAACCGAGGCCTCACGTCTAATAAGCCAACATACTACCTACCAGACTTTACTGCGTATTATTATCGACTAGTTCCTGTAGACCTGCAATATACAATGATTCTTTTCTTTGCAACAAAAATCCCAACAAGAGCAAATGATAGGATTTTTGAACAAACAAAATCAATAAAGATTTTAAACACAAAAAAAAATAACTCAAAAGTATAAAAAATTTAATTTCAATTTTAAAACAAGCACACACCCCCGCACGATTTATACAACACAATCAAATTTTTGTTCAATTGTTTAGGGGAGAGATTCTGCACACTGAAAACTCGGAATCCAAATCAAATAATCTTTCCACATTTGAAACACACTTCCTTTTCAACATTTGCATAAAATTGTTTTGTTTCATTAGACCAATTGTTGTGAGTCTGTTGTTATATGTGTGCGTGGCAAGTATGTGATGGCGGAGAGTACACACACAATGGCAACAAAATTACGTTTTAATAAGAGGAGAAACTCTAAATAAATTTTCGAACTCCCTGTGATTCCATGTGTGGTAGCACTATTAGGGGTTTTTCTGCAAATTTAATTTAAAAGAAAATTATCAATGTGTTGGGGGACGGAAAAAGAGAGAAATTTTGATTAGAACTTTAAAAATTAGTTAGTTTGTGGGAGAGAAAAATAATTTAAAAAATAAATTGTTGGTGTTGACAAATCCAATCTACCATATGCATGTGAAGTTAAAGTCCTTATTTAACATAGAAAGTCGCCGTAGTCACAGTTAACACTATTTTAGGTTAGATAAGGATCAAATCTTAATGTGATCCATTAAGTATTCTACAAAGAAATTTTGTTTGTTTTTAAACAATGTTGGACAGATGGAGCAGATGATAGCTCATCCTTCTCAATGTTATTATAGATTAAAAGGTCTAATTGCACCAGACTTTCTCTTATAACTACCTGCGAGTTAGTGAGCAGTAATTGATCAATCAGCATAGTCTAGACAAAATGATCTTCTATAATCATAATCATCATAGACAAAGCCAGCTTCCCGGAACTTTTATTGTGAAAATCTTTGGAACACTAAAACTAAGAGGCAAAGTTTCTCTCTTTGGTCACATGACCATTTCATTGAGGCTAATAGTAAGGCATTTAAGTAATGAATGGCTCTCCTAAAGAACATGAACATACACTGAGCTTATATAACACTCACCAAACTCAACTTTTACCACTTAAGGAGAGTTCCCGAAAAAATTTTACAATATTTCGAAATTTGTTGTAATTCTTTTTTTATTTTGTTTCAATTTTAAAAACTGCCAATGAACCAATTTTAAAATAAAAATAACGTTAATTTATTATTTAGTGTACAGTTACTTTTGACGCTCACTGTACGTAGGCTCGTTAATAATTTACACAACAATTATGTGTAGTATAGCCCTCCCAATATTTCTACCAATTGTGTGTATCAATGTGTGAATTTTTTTTCTTGCCCACTGTATGTTTAATTCTGCATTGGAATCTAACAATTATTATGCTATTATGCCTGTGGTTAATGTTGTTCTAGATAATTGTGTATTTATCTTTCTGACATTTTTTCTCTTTCTACTTTAGACCTCTCATCTATTAAATCGTTTATTCTCGCAGGTTTTTTTTATATTTTTTTAAGAAAATTTCCTTCATTTATTATTTCCTATGGTATCTGTAAGAAATTGTGTTTTTTTAGTAGAAGATGGTTGCGATGGTATCTGTTTTATAGTGTTAGTGCTAAATAGGATGCCATGAATTTATTATGGCCTACCTTTAACTGTTCTTTCAGACATTTCTAGTCTTAGTTGGCAACATCAACATGGTCTTAAACAACAAATTTTATTATGATTTTATGTACGAACAAAAGCAGAAAATTATAAGAGAATATATTCGTTTATTTATCGGTGCCTTTGAACGATAGAGAGTCAGAGAAGTAAAATACTGTATTCTAATACACAAGGGAACACTATCCTTTGCAATTTCTTAACTTATTCTTTTAAAGCTTGTGCTGTTAGATCAGAACTGTGTTTAATTGTTGAACAATTCTTTTGTTATTGTCTTTAATATTTATCGACAACATAAAGGTGCGATTTTTTATTGCATATTAATGGATGAATGTCCTTCCAGCCAGCTATAAACTTTAATATGTTTATCTTTAAAGCAGTAGTTTAAAACGTAAAAGAAAGGAAGTCAATTATATTGAAAAGATGGTTAGGCTTACTATCTTTTCTTTTTTTTTAAGGAAACATTATTACTTTCAATGCAAAAGCATAGACTTGGTCTTCATTTCTCCTTTTTGTTTTTCAATTTTCTTTTTTTTCTCTTTTTTTATTTACATACATACATAATTGGTCATTACAACCCTTCAGTCAGGATTACGACCTAGCTTCTCACACCACTTATGTTGTGTGCGTTATTTGTATACATGAGTGGCGGAACCTACAGTTTAAAGTCGACTCCGAACGACAGTTTTTTGAGAAACTTTTAATAGCAATTTTATTTACTCTCAGAGTTTTTGCCAGAAATCTGCTGAGAGGAAGTTGCCGAAGAAATATGTATTTTCATATTTTCGTTTTGATGTCTGACCTGGGATTCGAACTCGGGCCTTCAGTCTAATAAGTCAACACACTACCTACTTTGGCAGTCAATATTAACAGCTTTATTTAAGAAGCAAATCAATGGAAGCTGATTTGCCTATGCCGTACAGTCATAGTCAAATGAATTTTTCTAATTTAATTTGCCTTTTTCTGCTATTTGTCTTTCTTCACTAAGCAATAAATTTATTTGCAAGTAAAAGTCATTAAAAATTAAAAAATATAAACAAATAAAAATTAAAATTGTAATTTTTTTTTCTTCAAAAATTTTTGTTTAATTTCTTAGAATTTATGTTAATTCCTTGGCAATCGGCTTAAAGAAATTTTGTGCAATTTACAAATTTCTCAACCTATCAAGTAATCAAGAGAGAGACTTTATAATGCACTTTATCACATTTTTTAAATTTCTCTTCATTCCTTTAAAGGAGATAGTGCTGTTTCAAAGCACCTTTCTTTTTTCTTATAATTCTCTAGCTGCTTGCCTGGATATGATGGCTTCTTTATTTTCTAACTTAATTGGTGATTACAACCTTTCAGTCAGGATTACGATGTGGATGAGTTTTAAGAAATCCAGTTTAAATACTATTTCGAACGCCAAGACTTTGAGAAACTTTTCATAACGATTTTATTTACTCTCTTAGTTTTTGACATAAATCTGCTGAGAGGAAGTCGCCGAGGAAATATTTTTTCGTATTTCGTTTTGTTGGATTACGTCTAATAAGCTAATACACTATCTACTAGACTACGGCGACTTCAGAGGCTACATGCCCTTTCCAATTTGGAACCGATGTGTGAAGTACAGACATGAGCGCAAGCTTTTAGGCAAACTCACGGGTAGCTTCCTAACAGAGGCCTATGTCATCGATAGATGTGTTCAATTCAACTTGAATTTAAGTTACAAAGGATGATAGCAACTATAACGCTCAGTTTTATAAGGGACTGTCTGTGGAAATTGAATCAGCCACGTAAGAGATTGTTGCCTGTGGCGCAAGTACCCTATTGTGGTGTTTGAGATGTTTTACCTAGAGTTTGAGTTGTGGCATCACGTCTAATAAGTCAACACACCACCTACTATGTAAAATACATATACGCTTTAATAAACACTCTTAAACCGGCTAATAGGAATTTAAGATCAATTTTTATTTAACATTGTCTATTTCTCTCTTTCTTTCTCTATGTATTTCCTTCATTTTAATTTATCTATTTGCCTTAATAGTTTAGTGCATTAGAGAGTATTTACTTAAATATTGATGAGCATGATAAAGTTCATTGCAATTATCATTATTTAATTCATCGTCGCTATCATCATCACAAATATTATTATACGCTCATCTGTATTGAGTAGTTTTATTTATTTATGAGGACAGTTTCATTTGATTTCCTTTCACTATTGTCTTGTTTCATTCTCTGTGTTGTTTTATTTCTATTTTAGCAGATTCTTTATTTAATCATGCCACTTAATACGTAGAGCGCATTTGTTTTTTATAGCCTGTAGAATTAAAAATTTTATTTATTTTTTTATTTAAAATTAAAATTAAATAAATTAATGACGTAAATTAATCTTCGGTTCAGTTTCAATGTGCTTTAATATCATAAATATGCGGGTTCAACAAAAAAGTGGGAAAATGCACACATGATGCTTATCACTACTCTTACAGAAAATGAAAATAAACGAGAAATTTAATTAAATTGCTACACGATATTTTCATTCGTTTGCAGAGGACAATCAAATGTTCATCGCTCATTTGCAAAAAGAAGGAAGGATAATTTATCTACTTGTATCAGACATATTTGATCTGATAAGGATACAGATAGAATACAACTTGCGTTAAATTTACAGTTTATATTAGGAACCTCATAACAGGCATTACAGGACACTGGCCTCTGAGTCTACAAGCCCGGAGGCTGGAAATACCTTACAACGACTTCTGTAGAAGTTGCAACAACAATGAAGAAAATGAAACCACAGAACATCTTCGTTTCCAAAGACAAAGGGCTTTTGAGGAAGCCAGAGTTTGTTAACAGTAAGTGTAAAAGAATGAAATCCTCACTATCATAAACATATGTGAATGCGTAAATAAAATTGCTATTAAAAATTTCTAAAACCTGTCTTTCGTAGTCGACCATAGACTGTAAATTCAATGTAATTTTCATATTTGTAATCCTAACTAAAGAATTGTATTGAAAAGGTATGTAAGTATTAGGGGTATTATGGAAACTGCTGTGCTGTGCTTCTCCTCTCTGGGAGTAAAATAAAATTGCCATGAAGAGTTTCTCAAAAATCAATCGTTCGAAGTCGACTTTAAATTGCAGGTCCCGCCACTCATGTATAAAATTAACAAACACAACATAAGTGATGTGAGAAGCTAGGTCATAATCTCGATGGAACGATAGTAAGGATCAATTATGTATGTATGTATGTGGTTTACTCTTAATGTAATGTAAGGTACCGTTTACGAGTATTCGTATGAGTTACTTAGCTACTGCCAATAAAACAACACAATACATTTCACGTCATCATTGTACCAATTGCATTAATTTTCAACGAACACCATTAAAGGAAAAGGTCCTACTTGAGTCAGCACTTAGCTCAATACTGATGCCACAATTAATTCCGTGGGATTCATCATTCCCAAGAAAAATTCAACCCGAGTCCAGAATAAAACTTTCTATTTTGCAGCAATCTCCTGAAGTCGCCGTAGTCTAGTAAGTAGAGTGTTGGCTTATTAGACGTGAGGCCACGGTTCAAACCCTTGGTTAGACATCTCCAACAAAACGAAATACAAAAAAATTATAAATCTGGCAGTAATCTTTATGTTAGAGAGCTCGGTCAAGCACATCAGAAATTGAGAGGACTTAAAATATCAATTTTTTGACAAAAAGAGCAGGGCACTGACATGAGGTAAAGTATAATCTCCTCTTCCTTCTTAAGCCTAAAACTTCTGCTGAAATCATTTGCCGGAATACCACCACTTACCGAGAATCTCTATTGTGCAATAGATGATCATGCAATTTAAAGACTTGTCCAGCAGAGACTTGCATAATTATACCTACCCTCTTGCTGTCATGAAATTGAGTCTCTCTATAAAACGAGTCTATAATTCTATCTTCAGATATGCACTTTTATTGAGTCAATATGCGGTTAATTGAGTACAATATTTTAAGTGTTCAGGCATAATAATATATGCAATTCAGCTTACTCAATATTCATTTGACAGCAACAGTTTTTATTTTGGTCTCGAAAATTAGTATTGTTGGTTGTTTGTTAGTGTTTGTTTGTCGTTGTTGACATTTGAGTTGTCAAATATTAACAGAAAGTGTTCAGTTAATTGTAATGTGCTCACTAAACACACTTGTGCACACACAGTGCTGCATTTTAAGTTTTACTCAATATTATATTATTTACTCAATATTAATGAAATATTATATGAAATATTGAGCTCAATAATGGCGTTTATTGCGATTTACGCAATAAAGGTGCATATCTGAACACCGTGTAATAAACAATTCAACTGAGGCAATCCGGATACCTATGCTCCATGTAATATGACGGAAATTGCGAGCTCTGTACCGGCTCTGGCCAGCTTATCATGCAATTTCTAAGCTTAGAGTTATATTTGAATGAGCGGAAATTTCCCTAAGAAGTCAAGTATGAACGTTGCAACAATTACAAGAATTTTATAGTCTTCTAATGCGAATTTTTCGTTTATTATGTCCACTGCAGTGTTGTAATATGCCAGACTAGTCTCTGGAAGCATTTTAAATTTTTCTACAACTATTTCGAAATGTTTTTATTAAATGAAATTAAAGTTTGTTTCTCAGCATTTTTAAGAACATTTTTTAAAAAATCTTAAAAAGTACCTCCATTTGTTGATCCCTCTAAATTAAATTCTATATAAATTCGATTTTATTCTCTTAAATTATTATCACCATTACAGATATGAGTTAAAATTTCAATGTAAAGCAAGGGTAAGCCATGCCAATATTTGCTCACGGGTATATGGTTAAGGAAACTTTTGCTGCAGTTTAATTTTTCTTTAAATATTTCTCTTTATGTCTGGCACAAAAACGTCTGTATTTAAATTGGCTGTTTCATAGACTGGCTGCCTATTTGGAACACCCCTTTTCAATGCTGACACATTGAAACACTTTCAACAAAAATGTCCTTTCGCTTGGTTTATCAATGTTAAAAGCGGCAAAAAAATATATAAAAAATACAAATTATTTTTAACGTTTGCTAACGAATTTTATGCTTAAAATGTGTAAAATTCTTATAAAATAAAAACAAATTCATTCACCAAAACACGTGCTCATACATGGGTATATAACTGCTCATGATGATTCTACCATCAACCGCTTTTAACGTAAATAAATACAGACATCAGACATGCTATGACGGTGATAGAAGAGGAAATAAATTTTATCGCATAAAATATAGAAAAACATATCGCATAAAATAAAGGCACTTTAATGCATTAATGGGTGAGGGACAGATCAACAAAAAAAAGAAACAGAATGGAAAACATAAAGAATTTTTTAATTAAAAAATCTAAAAACTTGGGTGTAAATTTTAAAAATACTATTTTAAATTACATACATAACATACCTACATAATTATTTGTTACAATTCTTTGCTCAGGATTAAGACCTAGCTTCTCGCAACACATATGTATGTTGTGTGTGCTAATTTTATATATGAGTGGCGGAACCTTTAGATTGAGGTCTATTCGGAACGCCAGGTTTTTGAGAATTCCTGCCAATTGAATTTTTCCCAGAAGTTTGCTAAGAGGAAATATGTTTTCATATTTCGTTTTTTTGGACATGTCTGACCTGTAGTTTGAATCGTGGCTTCACGTCTAATAAGTCAACAAATTACCTACTAGACTACGGCGACTGTTATTTAAATTACAAATTTTAAATTACGTACGACAGTTTACTTTTCATTTAAAAACAAAATTTACAAACTGGCATCCATTTTGCTGGAAACTTTGGAGTCAAGATAAATAAGTTTCCTGACAACATTGAAATTATAGTAATCTGCCGAAATTTGATATCCAATGAGTCGCTTGTGGACAACAAAAGCCATCATTTACTGCCAAAGCAACATTGGTTGACTCCCGTTCAACAGCGCCAAAGGTAGCAGTACCATCTCTCTTGCGTGCACCAGCAACTGAACACTTTTGTGAAAATTAGAAGAACGTTCTCGATGATCGAGGTTAAAAAGATGGCATTAGGGGATCTCCTTGTTCCGAATCTTGCATGATATCAGGTTCGGAGAGGTTTATATCTACCTTGAGGGAATCGTGCAGCTTCGTTGATTAATTTCATTCTGCACAGCCTTGTCAGCTTCGCCGGAATACGGCAAAAACACAATCCGTTATATAAAGCTGCTTTATAGTCTACAAAAAGATGGTTTCTGTCGATTGTTAAAATTTGGTAGATGATGAACTTACCAGATCTGAAGTCGTACTGATAAGCCCTTTCAGTGCTGCAATGGGTGCCTCTAGTCCTTCACACAATATGTTTCTGAACATCATATATGGATAAGGAAAAGGCTTGTACCTCTGCGATTATATCATGGGATCTCACCTTCTCCAGGCGAGTACAGAGGCCGTATTCAGTAAATAAGATGATAGGTGAAGATAAGGTGAATACATCTATATTCCTACGGCCTTAAACAGTTAGCACGCAGGCCATTAGGAGCTGAAGCTTTAATTATTTTTAAGTTTCAGAGTAGCGACTTTGAACTCTTCAGGGCTGGGCGGCTTTATAAACACATCGTGATAGTCGATTGGGTTACGTACATTACAATCTCTAATGGGAGAATTTGTGTAGCCATCGCCTCCATAAGATTAGAATAACTTGAGAATATGTAACAAGGTTTGCGTTTTCATCCTTGCAGGATGAAATCTTCTTCTGCCAAGGACTGACTCATATTTCGTTGGTAGTACAAAAAAAACTCTTTTATTTATTCTCATACATTGGATGTGTTTGTTAACACTTTTGGGGTAGGCTTCTGAAACTCAATTGTTTTTTGTGAGTGCAATACGTACCTCAACTCAATTCAAATTGATTTGTGTATGGATTCCTTTTTCAACCTCCACAATTGTATTCAAATTTAATTGTTTTTATTGAAAAAAAACCTATTTTGATATCAAAGCCTAGCAGCAAGAGTTTAATTGATGTTATTAACATCATAAACACTTAAGTCGCAATCAGTGTAATCCATGAGTCTGGTTTGTAAGGCAGTGGAAGGAAGTTATAACAGGTGATTATTTTTGCTTTTTGTTGTGAGTGAGAATATCCTCATAATATTATATAAAATAAATTTTTTTTCATGTGACTGTGATAAAAATACTTAGAGAAAGATTGTCATTTCAACCGAAGTAAACTATCGAACGAACAATGCTTGCAAATCATTCAGTTTTTACGATTAATGGATATGCCAATTTGATGCGATGAGCAGCCACAGACAGTTCAAGCGCAGCCAATATTCTCTAAAATATCTACTCTTTGGTGCTGTTCAAGAGTCGTAGGAACCGTAGGACCGTAGTTATTCGAAAACAATAGAAATCCTAACGTTACAGCAAATAAAGCAAGGTACTGTGCAATTAGAACAGATTTTTCTTTGCCCCTAATGGAAGAATTGGACTGGACAACATTTTATATAAGAATGACTGGAGATATTCATTTATCGCCCCAAATAATTTCAACTCAGAACATCTGATTAAACATTCCGACAGTAGGTCGATCTATTCGTCACAGTCCATTTATTTCTGTACATTTATTGTCCTCCTATAATTTCGCCCAGCTCTCAATGCCACTGGTTCCCCAGCATTCTCTGCTGATGAGTTTGCTCAAAACTCCTTTGGCGAAAAGTTACTCGATTGGTACATCTGGAAAATTAGATTTGAAAGAAGATATGATCTGGACAAAGTTCAGTTCGTCGTGCAGTCTTGTAATTTTCATTTCAACACAAGTTGCTTTGCTGTCATTTTGTAATGGATTCTGATTATCTTACTTAGACATCCGCCTAGCTGTCAATGTCTTTTGCAAAACTCGTTTGGCAAACATTTCATCGGCATACCACCCGTCACTCGATAGGATCATATTTATAATTAGACTTTCAACAAGATAGGATCCGCGCAGAATCTGTGTGGGTTAGTAATCCAGTTCGCCGTGCAGCCTTTTAATTTACATTTAAATACAAGGTATACTATCGTACGTCCAACTACCATAGTGTTGCGTTTTCCACTTTTGCTGTCATTTTCTAATATGTTCTCAGCGTTTCTCTCATTTCCATTCATGTGACGGTCCTAAATCTTGCATATTATAAAGCCGGCTAAATTTATCTTGGCGCCTTTTCGAATATTCAAGCCAATGGCTCTTAGGATATACTGTCCTGTGCGCACAGGAGGCTCTTATCGCAGAGCGTGTATAATTTTATTATTGGTGGTATTAAGAGTGCGCTAGAGTCCACAATAATTGATAGAAGATAATTTGTTTACCTCGAGAGCCACCAATATTCGGCATTTAGTCAGGTCAATCTAGCTTACTTACTTTGTTCAACTTGAGAGCCAGCAGTAGGCGGCATTGAGTCACGTTCACGACCTAGGCTCTTTATTTTTATTTATTTTATCTACAAATGGCAGGACCTTTAATCCCAACGACATATTTGAGAATCTTTTTCAAAAGAATTGAATAGTAAGAAGAATCCTATTATTGATAATTATTTTTTAACCCCTATTTTACCATAAATTTTCAATACCATTTTATCCCTTAGCGCTGCTCCTTTTTAGAAATTTAATTATAAACTATTCAATTGAAAATTCAGTATAATGTTTTAGTTCTGCTTTTAATTTTCAATTAAAGTTTTTCTATTAAAATGAAGAGGAATAGTGGACTAGTTTCCATTTGAATACTTTTATTACCTTTTTGCACATTTTGAAAAAATAATTTCTTTTAATGGCATTAAAATACGAGTGCTTTTGTATTGTCTGTGCTTTACTGCCACTGCAGGTGCAAGTTCTGTAATAATAGCACCAAGTTAATTGAATGCCCCAGGTGGTAATAACGTATTCATAAAAGTGCAATATTAAGTTTTACATTTAATGAATAGATTACCCCTTGCTGCTAAGCAGTTGGAGGGTAAAAAGTATTTGTATAGAGTTTCTCTATATGTTTTTCCAACAGGGAGTTCCGAATTTTTACAGTTGATAACGGTCATCTTGTTGAATGAAGCTTCATCTGTGATATTAATTGGGCATTATTCTGGCTATTTTGTTTTCCAAAGCATAAATGTTTTAAATTGTCGCACGTACTGTCTTCCTGTTTATAACCGATCCAGTTTCTTCAAATTTGTTGACCACTCTTTGAATGTGTGATACATAAAAAGCACTTTCTCTACTAAAAATTCCACGAAGTTAGCGAGTAGTCACATAGTAACTTTCGAATATTTGTTTACAACAACAATTCCCTTAACCCTGGACGGTTACTCTTCGTCGAATCGACAAAGCTCATTCACACTTTATCATATAACTCTTTTATGGTTGTCCAAATTTCGCTCTTTTTTTCAACAACGTTATTTGATAATTGCTTGCAGTCAGTAAACAAAAAAAAATTTTTTTTTGATCGTCGATTCGACGAAGAGTAACCTTACTGTACAAAAATTACCATCCGGGATTAAAAAAATGGTTGGTCCGGGTACGTTTACTCACTACAAGCTTTCGTAATCAATCATAAAAAATTATAAAAAGAACAAAATTTGGTCAAACATAAAAGAATTATAGGATAAAGAGTAAATAAGCTTCGTCGATTCGACGAACAGTAACCAATTAGGGTGAAAATGTTCTTCGATTCAACGAAGAGTAACCTTAATGTACAAAATAGAAGAGTAACCGTCTAGGGTTAAGGGAAATAATAGTAGAAGAGCAAAAACTATTTATGTTTACAATGTAATTATAAAAAATGCTTCATCTTGCTATCACAGTCATTACAATCTTAGTTAAGCCAATGCAAAATGCTAGTACTATTGTTACTATAATTGCTGCTTCTTCATATTTAATAATTTTACAAAATTATGACAAAAAAAAGCACAGATACACATACATATACAAATTTGAAAGGAAATGTAAAAATATAAGAAAGTAAAGCGAAGAAAAAAAAGACTGTAATTTTGTTAGTCAAGTGCAAAACGTCATAAATTCTAATTTATCAGACACATACATTTAATGAGCACATAAGGAAAATTATTCACTTTTGTTGTTTCTGCTTTACTGCGCCCTAGTGTCGCTACTGGCGTTGATGCGACTGGTTCTTTTTACATACATGTATAAGAAGTCATTTGTAATTTAAATAATTAATGTAAGCAAAACAAACATAGTATTATTGTTATTGTTATTGTAGCTGTAGTTGTACAGATGACAATGGTCCAAAGGACTAATTGGACCAACATCATCTATACAATTTAATTGAAATAATGACAAAACAATATCTGGTGGATTCCAACCAAAGCATTATTTGCTATAATCAATTGGCTCCCCTCAAAGCTCTTATTAACCCAGTGGGCTGAGTTTGAGGCAATAAGACAATGCCCCAATCTGGACTATGGACAACATGCTATTCTGGGAAGAAATATACACTTTAGGGTTAATTATATGGTTCCTTACAACTTTGTGACTAGAACATTCTATTTCAGAACTCTAAATAGGATTTTCTGGTCTGAAGATTCAAAAATTCCCAATGGGACCTTTGAGGTTTAATGGCAAGAACGTGAGATATAGGATGAAGTCACCGTAGTCTGGTAGGTAATGTGTTGGTCTATTAGACGTGAGACCTTGATTCAAACCCCAGGTCAGATTTTGCCAACAAAACAAAATTTGAAAAATATTTCTTCGGCGATTTCCTCTCAGCAGATTGCTGGCAAAAACTCTGAGAGTAAATAAAATTGTCATGAAAAGTTTCTCAAAAATCTGTCGCTAGCGTCGGCTTTAAATTGTAGGTCCTGTCACTCATGTATAAAGTTAACACACAACATAAGTCGTGTGAGAAGCTAAGTTTATTTATTTATTTTCTTGATTCCTTTTTTTTTCTAACACCTTTGACCCAACAAGATTTATTTTGGAGTCGTGTTGGTTTTCTCTAAGGAATGTTCGATCTCCGGGTAGAATTGATTTTGGTTTTACAATGGTTCTAAAAGCTGCCCTAACTGTTACCTCTTCTTTAAGAAGGGTCCGCCATCTTAACCAACACAAATTCTTTATGTACCCTTCAGTAACTTGTAATTATGGGTTTGTGTAAATGCCTTTAATTTGTTATTTTTAATTGCAGTAGAAATGAAGTCAACTTCTTGTTATAACTATAATTCCAGAGATTATAGGAATAAATAAAATTGCCATTAAATTTCTCAAAAATCTGTCGTTCGGAGTTGGTTTTAAACTGTAGGTTCCGCCACTGATGGATAAAATTAACACACACTAGATACGTGGCATGAGAAGTTAGGTCGTAATACTGTCTAGGAGGGGTTGTAATTACCAGTTAAGTAAGCAAGTAATAGGAATGAGATAAGGTACTGTGAAGTATTTCTATCACCATCACCAGAAACCCAACTGCCTTACTTCTTCCGATAACCGAAAAGTATAGAAAAAATATGTTCGAAACGTATTTTCATTCCTAGAATATTAAGAGCTCCTGGTTGAGCAATATTTTCAGCACCCAAACGACATATTATTAATAATGCGTTTATGAATCATTAAGCACCTGGTACGTGTAGTTGAATAACATTCTGGACAATAAATTAAAGATATGATGTATGTATCTTGTATCGTCTGGTGAAAAGCATTAATTCTGTTCGTACATCCACTCTATACATTTTAATCCTAGTCAACGACAGATAACAAGCCTATCATGTAAGGACATGTTGTAGTAGACTAATCAACTGCTATTAATCAAAGGAAATGGGGAGATGCTTTGTGACACTCCTATTTTCCTTATGGAACTTTTTGTGACTCTTTTCAACATTTTAAAATAGTATTTCAATAAAATAAAATAATAATAAAATTTCAAGGTAACAGTAGCAAATTCTATGATGAAATTTATAAATGACGAGCTGTACTGTAGTGTAGTGCCTATAAATAAGTAATAAAATAAACTTAAAAATTTATTGATGTTGTTATTTTTATTGTTATTGCAGCAATGCAGAAAATTCCCTAGTACAATCAGTTATTGACGTTATTCCCATCCGAAGTAGCCAAAATATGCAAACATATTTTGTCATGGACTTCCTCTCTGCAGATTTCCGGCAGAAACTCTAAGGGAACATAAAATTTCCCAAAAATATGTCGTTTGGAGTCGATTTTAAACTGTAGGTCCCGCCACTAATATATATAATTAACACACACATCATAAGTGATGTAAGAAACTAGGTGGTAATACTGACTGAAGGGTTGTAATTATTCCCTGGCGATGCTTTATAACTTCCGTAGCAGCTGTGTTGTCTATAATCATATCTCACAATATTGATGAAATATCAAGAGTCAGAATAAAATCAGACAATAATTTGTTTTTGTTGTTTTTTTTTTGCCACCAAAAAAGCAATGCTTTTAGTATCACCATATCTGCAATAGTTTCATGACTGCACTGTTGGATGTGGGAATATCGAAAGAAAAGTGATGAATCGCCTTCTTTTGTGATGAAGACTTTAACATTGTATCTCAACGCAAATGTCTCACTTGAGGTTTTGGTCATTCACACTTTCTTTTTATTTCTTATTTCAATGGTGGTGCTTTGCTCACTCCAATGCTGCTGCCAGAGTAAACGTTTTTCTGTTTTCTTTTGGGTTTTGGGTAAACGAAGTTTTTTATTACTCATGAGCAAACAATAGCCTGGGCTTTGTTTGGCTTTGTCTTTTCTTTTAAAATATTTTTTTTTCCATTTTTGTTTTCTGTTTCTTTCATTTAATTAATGAAACTCTTGAGAAAATGTCTGTCCGTCTTTCCATTCTTTCTGTTCTGTTCTGTTTATTGCAATACATTTTTTGAACGTATTTTTCTTGAGTTGGTTTTATGAACATTCAAGTTGATTTCCAAAATTGTGGCGCAAATATATTTTTCTTTTTTTTCCAACTTTTGAGAATTTTAAGTAAACTTTCTGACTGCATTTAGTATAAGCCATATGCGGCAAGTTCATCTGCCATTTACAATAAATCCTTCATTTGTTTTTTATGTATGTGGGCTTTTAATTTTTTGTGTATGCTTAGCACTTTTTTGCTTTGAATTGTTGTTTTAACTCACACCCTTTCACACATAATTCTTTTTTTCTTTTCAATTTTTTTTTGTATTTTCACACATGCCAGAGTTAAAGAAGAAAATTCACATTTTCTTGTGTTAAATATTATAAAAAATAACCATTTTTTCTAGTGTCTAGCTATTGTGCTTTGTGTCTGCCACAATATTTGCTTTTTCTTGGCAGTAAGCTGTGTTGCAACAAAATACAACATTTGGGATTTTTAGCATTCAGTTGGTGATGTGTTTGTGGTATTTTTCTTCTCGTGCAATGCCAACATTTGATGGCTTTTCTTTTTATTTGTCGGTATACGAGGTATTACGAAATTCCCTCTTATTTAATTTTTTTCTTTGCTGTCTGATGTTCACACATTTTTGTTCGTAGTTGTTCCAAAAACTCCAACTGCGACAGATCCTTTAGAATTTAGAATTGAAATTACAACCATAAAAATAGTAAAAATTACAATGTAAACCAATCTAATCATCGTCAAAAATTCGCCACAACTTCATTAAGGCTATCAAAGTCAACAAATCTGTAACTTTGTAATGGTTACAAATCTTTTACATGCTCTTTCAAATTTGATTTTATTTTGAAGATGTGGCTTTATCTCACCGGTTATGTATTGGGTCTTGAATTCAAACTCAGGAATTGTTTCTGGTTAATTCTCATAACTCTGAGATTTCACGAAATTTCAGATAAAATTCGCATGACTTAAGTCGCATAATCTAGGTTGTCATCAGAATTTGAAAAATTTTTTTCGGAAAAATTCTTGGTACAATAAATTGGTTGTAGCTCGTGAAATAAAGCAGATGGTGCCGTCTTTCTTAAACCGAATGACGTTCACGTTCTGATAATTAAAGTCGCTCACAGTTACTACAATTCAGATCCATAGCATCGTTCAGATCTATGCCATCTCCGTTAACATGTTCCTGTAATAAATGCAGTTCACAGTCTCTTCATTTTCAAAAATGTATGACATACCCACGCCGCCTTCCCAAAATCCACATCAGACGGTTGCCCGTTGTGGGTGCATTCGTTTCTTATGGCTTGCATGAGTATTCGACGATTTTTGACATTTAAAGTTTCTCAGATATTTCGCTCGGAGTTGACGTTAAACTGTAGGCCCCGGCATTTATGGATAAAATTAATGCACACAACAATGGTGGATTAAGGAACTAGGCTAAAGGCTTTTAATCATTAATGAACTAAATAAGCTCACTGAAACGAAAACTTTTTAGTCCGTGATGAATCCAATACTGGTTTATTTTTCTCTCTCAGTTCTACTTATTATCGTACTTAAAAATCTATTAAGCAATTTTTTTTATTACATAATTGATCATTACAACCCTTTAGTCAGGATTATGACCTAGCTTCTCCCGCCACTACTGTTGTTAATTTTATACATGACTGGCGGGACCTGGGATTAAAATTAAGCAAAAAGCTGGTAAATATGACGATGATAAAGGATAAAGCCGTCAAAAATTAGAATGATGAATAAAACAACTAAACTGAATATTAGCTGGTAATAAAAAAAAAGTCGCCGTAGTCTAGTAGGTAGTGTGTTGGCTTATTAGACGTAAAGCAAGGGTTCGAGCCCCAGGCCCGACATCAAAACAAAATACAAAAAGTATTTCTACGGCGATTTCCTCTCAGCAGATTTCTGGCAAAAACTCTGAGAGTAAATAAAATTGCCATGAAAAGTTTCTCAAAAAAATCTGTCGTTCGGAGTCGACTTGAAACTGTAGGTCCCGCCACTTATGTATAAAAAATTAACACACACAACATAAGTGGTGTGAGAAACTAGATCAATAATCCTGACTGAAGGGTTGCAATGACCAATTTTGTATGTGGCGGGACCTACAGTTTAAAGTCGACTCCGAACGACAGATTTTCGAGAAGCTTTTCATGGCAATTTTTATTTTCTCTCAGAGTTATTGCCAGAAATCTGCTGAGAGGAAGTCACCGAAGAAATATTTTTGTTTTGATGTCTGACCGGGGTTTTGAACTCGGGCCTTCAGTCTAATAAGCCAACACACTACCTACTAGACTACGGCGACTTTTTTTTTATTACCAGCCAATTTTCAGTTTAGTTGTTTTATTCATCATTCTAATTTTTGACGGCTTTATCCTTTATCATCGTCATATTTACCAGCTTTTTGCTTAATTTTAATGCTTTTAAACTGACAAATGACACATAGTAACAGAAAACTTTTAAAAGACAAAAAAGGGGTTGGAAAAACGCAGCAGCTTACTAACGACATATTTTTTTTTAACAAATTATCAGGATGAAAAGAAAATACTGGTAATAAAAATTTTAAAAACTTTTGTTTTGGATCAACAGATACACAAAAAAAGCCCGTGAAGAGTATTTGTATTTAGCGGATGAAGTCTATTTGAGCAGAGTATGGCGTTGTATGTTGTTGAAGAGTTAAAGCGAGAACAATGCCTATGGAGGTTAATTTTAACACTGCCTACGTTGCTAGAGGAGGAAAGAATATATGAATGCTGCGTTTCTCTAAAAAGGCAAGTACTAAAAAAAAAATTTTTCATTTAGAAAATGTCCTGTTCGTATTTAAAAAACTATGCTTTTATGACTTGCTTTTAATTATTGTCTCGATTTATCCAAAAGAAGCATCCACGTAAAAAGCTTCATTAAGCCGTAGTCTAATAGTTCGCCGTAGTATAGCTGGTAATGTGTTGACCTATTTGACGTGAGGTCACGGTTCAAACCCCAGGTCAGACATCTCCAACAAAATGAAATATGAAAAAACTTCCTCTCAGCAGCTTTCTGACAAAAACTCTGAGAGTAAACAAAAAATTGCCATGAAAAGTTTCAAAAAATAATTTGTTGTTCGGAGTCGACTTTAAACTGTAGATCTCGCAACTCATACCTCGCTGTAGAATTGTTATTCAATGTATCAAGTAATTGCTATAATTTGCTTCTCTTCTATTTTAAATAATTATTTTTCATATGTTTTGTTTAATTGTTTAAAAAAACTAAATTTTTTCCTTTAAAGGATTTCTTTGATATCCTTATATCCTTGTGCCTGCAATGATGATTTAATGTTAGCAATTATTTATTGTGCTGCATAAAATGGACACATCAGAAAACACTATCACATTCGTCCAGTCCTCCCGCACCAGCAGTTGTAACAATAAAAACCAAAGAAAGAAACATCTCTGCCACCTACGTTTAAGAGAATGAAGTAACCAATGCCACTTACAAAATCTCCTCTTGTTAAGTATTTGAAAAGATAAATGAATTCTTGTATGCTTAAATGCACTTTAAAGTACTTAAATACAGTACTACACGAAAGAGACCAAAACCTTGTGCATACCGTAGAAGTAAATACAGGGTGTAAGAGAGCAGTCTGAAAAGAAAAAGTATCCCCTACACTTAGTAGTATAAACACTACCATTAATACCATAGTGTTACATACAAATAAAATCCCTAATTGTAGTGCATACCAACACAAGAACAATATTGTGACACAACTACATATAGACGTACAACAACATTGTACAAATAACAATTTAGAGAATAACACCCTCCTCTTTGTTTTTCTTTTTTTTTTTCTTGTCAATACACAAACAAAGGAAATCATGCTCATGGAGGCATGGATTCTACATACACACACATGCATGTTTAAGACTTTGTAACCTTTAAAATAGAAAAGCAAATACATATGCAAGGAACACATACATACAAAAGTAAATTTTGTGTCACCACAGTTTCGGTTTGTTTTTGCCTCACGTTTTTTAAATTTTTTATTGTTAAGACAAATACTGTCATGCAAGTGAGAGCAGTATAAGGGTATGGCAGAGAGTAAAACGATTAAAATTTCTAGTAAATTTCAAGTAAAACTACAGATGTAAATAGCACAGTGTTACTATATGAGATTTATCTAAAATCTGGAGGTGTTAACTTAAATACATGACTGAAATCAAAAACAAAAACAAGTGGAAAATATGTAATTGAAATGCTTGAAATCAACGAATGAATTTATGTATGTCGTGTAAAGGTACCATACTACGGCGAACATAAGATCCACTACACTGCCTTTAATCTACACAGGATATCCCCTTAATGTCTTCTCTAAACTTATTACTCTGACAAACTTCTGCACTTTGGTCCGTGTCAACAACATCTGATATGCACGCCCATGTTTTGTTCTGTTTCACAGGTTTTTAATTATGTGTTCTGAAGATTCATTTTCATCATTAAAAAATCTGAATATTCGTGACAATACTGGATAAGTGTTTTTTGAGTCCACAATGCCCTACCAAAAAGTAGGTTATTACCCTCAGAATATTCCCGTATAGTCTGATGTGTGGCTTATCTCTTTTGCTTGCAAATCTTATTCACGTCCTGGCCCAACTAATATTTTGACTGCCACAAAACCCATTTTCAATTTTATGTCCAATTTCGCTGAGCACATTTTCCTAAAAGCTCTTCCCATTCCAGAGAGATTTCAGCCTTTTCACTTTTTTACTAAGTTTCACTGCGAAGCACTACGCAAAATCATAAACTCTGCAGTTTCTGTCCAGGAGACAGTTAAGGAAGAAGTAGTCAGCCTTTCGATTATATAGAATAGACTACAAAGTCATCAGATACATATTGCATAAGGCTTACATTCAATTATACTCACAATAGCTCTAATCTTCACGATCCTGTGCAATGGGCCAAGTTTTCTTTGTTTCAGTTATGTCACATGCTAGTCCTTATTTCTTGTCCGACTCCATTTAAGCTGTTTTTAAAATTATTCCGTCCCTGAAAAATAATAACAAATTGTTTCACATCCAATATAACAATCCTTAATCCTTAGATTACAGCTTCAGGATATAACCTTACAAACCTTCTGCGTATGACTTCCCGGCTTCCCTACTCTCTATATATAAACCTTCTATGTCACTTATATTCCCAGATATCTAACCTCCAGTTTCCATGACATTATTTCCATTTAGGAAGTCTATGCTCCTCGTAAGTCCCTAACCCCACTGGCATGCACCATCGAATTATTATTCAAGGTTTCTTTAAAAGATGTCACAAAAATTTTCTTTAAATTATCATTTAACTGAATTGTATCATCTGCATATCATTGGCATTCAATGCCCGTTGCCAATTAATTTCATAAGGAGTTTATCCAGAACTAAATTCATCCTTAGCGGTGAAAGACCACGCCTTCGGAACATATGTATTGTTACGAAAATGGAAATAGTGATACATCCTTTAACATTAAAATGAAAAACAAAAGCTACAAAAACAAGAACTATGGACTTGGTTACGTGATCAACAAATAAGTAAAAATATAGCAACAACATCAGTATAAAAAATGGGTAAAAAAGTAAACAAACAGGCAACAACAACACTGCAAGGACAAACGTAAACAAAATACACAAACAACAATAACACAAGCAACATGTTTACATTTATAGAGATTTCGCGAAGGCAAAGTCATTCTCCTTCAAGAGCATTCATCAGACAGTTTACCCTGCGATATAAAAGGTAAGACAGAGCAGGCAACGGGATCATTAAAAATTCAGTCAGTCTTGTGAGAAAACGCTTTGCGTATGAAGAGCATAATCGTGGTTTGAAGATCTCCGTTGTAAAGATCTAATTGTTAGTGTTTACGCAGAAGAGTGTAAATAAGAATAGCAAACAAAGCAAATTGTTGTTGTTTACATAAAGTTGTGAACAGTGGCACACAGAATTGTGCGAACAATAAAGAATTTAATTAAAATTGAACATAAATTTACGTTTATTTTTATTTGCAATCTACGAGCTCATATTTCAAACGTTTTTAAAAGGTAAAAACGTAACAGTATATATACTTAGACCACATGAGCGGTGTGAAGCTAGGTTGTATTTCTAACTAGAATATGGAGAGATGTACTGTAACCATTTATAGAATTAGCCTTGAACAACTAAGAAATTTTAACCGGGCGATTAAAAAACTTTAGTTTTTCTGTATTTAAATCCAAAGAGCAATTTTAATACAAAATGATTTTCAATAAATCCTTAATCCACATTACATTCACCATTAAAAACTGATTTTCAACAAATTGTTTGCCTTGCTTATTGGCATTTAAACCATTTCATTTATTGAATTCAAATTGAAAAAAAATTGTTTCATCCTTCCTTATCAACGATGCCAATTTTCATAACTTTGACCCCCTTAAGCAATGATGCCAAAGTCAGTTAAGCATGTTTAAAGGCAAACAAATTTGCTGTTTGTTTAAATTGCTACATCGTTGACTGAGACAGCAGCTTTCCATCAATCTTTGTTTTTGTTTGTTTATTTAATGGTTAATTAAAAATTATGTTTTCCTAACTGTCTAATGCACTCTACATATCTTGACGTAAAAATAAATTCAAAGTTTTATAAAACAAACGACTTTAATGAGCATGACATGAATTGAAAACTGGAATTCATAGAAATTTAAATGAAGGATATCAACAGAATTTTGCATTTAAAAATTTTTTTTTTTTTTTAATTCTTTATACATTTGCAATCTGTCCACTTTCAGACAATAAGCAAATTTTATAATTTAAATATTAAATAACAGGAGCTATGCAGTTCCAGTGAACTGCATAAACTATATACAATTAAACATAGTTAACAAGATTTTAAGTTTATTTACATATTTACAAAATAAGAAGATTAACTTCTAAAAGGTAAATCTAAAATATGTTCTCTTTTGAGTCTTCGAGTTTCAGTGCTGTCGTCCAATAGTGCAACAGCCAGAGGGTTTATGTGGTCATTTAATCTTTGGATGTATTTTTCAGAAAAATTTTTAATTTCATCATTTACTGATAAAACATTAAGATCTCTTCTGATACAATTGTTTGATACAAACCATGGGGCAGAAGTAATTAGTCTTAAAGTTTCTGACTGATATCTTTCCAGAATATCTATATTTGATTTGCTTGATGTTCCCCATAACATAATTCCATAAGTCCAAACCGGTTTCAAGATGGCTTTGTATACTCTCATTTTGTTGTTTAAAGTTAATTCAGATTTTGGTCCTAATAACCAATACAGCTTACGAGTTTTCAACTTTAGATGAGCTTGTTTAGCCTTAATGTGCGGCTTCCAAGTAAGCCTTCTATCCAAGGTAATACCCAGATACTTAACTTCATTTTCATTTGGTATTTGTTCACTATATATAGTCACATTTGCACAATCTTCTCTCCTTAATGTGAAAGTGATGTGTTTGGATTTCTCAGGGTTTACTTTAATATTCCACGTAGTAAGCCATTTTTCAAGGAGGTTAATATGGCGCTGGACATATAAAGAAGCTTCGGTTGGAGATTGGCTTGATGCTGCTATTGCTGTATCATCTGCATATGTTGCTACTATGACGTCGTTTGTTACCGGAATATCTGCTGTGAAAATTAAGTACAATACAGGCCCTAGTACACTGCCCTGTGGTATTCCCGCTCTGATTTCGTATAAAGCTGATCTTTCGTCTTTACTTTTAACATAAAAATGCCTTTGAGAGAGATAGCTTTTAAAAAAGAAGAAGTATGGAGCCGGTAAAACTTTCTTTATTTTAAAAAGTAAGCCAAGGTGCCATACTCTATGAAATGCTTGCTGGATATCAAGAAAAACCGCAGAGCAATATCGCTTATTTTCCAAAGCATCAGTTATCACGTTTACAATTCGATGACATTGTTCGGGGGTTCCATGTTTATGACGAAACCCGAACTGATGATCTGGAATAATACTTTGTCTCTCCAGAACTGGCAATAACCTTCGAAGAAATATTTTTTCAAATATTTTTGAAAATATCGCAAGTAGACTTATAGGCCTGTATGATGACAACATATTCTCAGGTTTGTTAGGCTTAGGAATCATAATTATTTCCGCACATTTCCACTGCGACGGAAAGTGATCCAATCTCAAAATTGAATTGAAGATCAGAGTCAAGAATATTATACTTTTTCGAGATAAGTTATTGACAACTTTTGCAGAAATCAGGTCATATCCAGGAGATTTATTTTTATTCAACATTTCAATTTCAGATTTTACTTCGTTAGGCGTAAAGTGTTTTATGGGTAAATCCATTTGATACGGTGAATCTAAGAATTCCATTACTTCCTCATATTCTTCAACACTATTGAGTGTATGAGGTTGAAAAATATTAAATTGGTGAAGAGCGAAAGCTTCTGCAATGCTTTTATCTGTTTTGCACCAACTGCCGTCAGTATTTTTTATTGTTGTGTTTCGTTTAGTTGGTCTTTTTAAATACTTAGTAGATTTCCACAAAAGATGTTCATCATATTTGGAATTGTTGATTTTTTCGAAAAATTCTGGTTTTATTTTTGTGTTCATATAGCATAATTTTAAGGTCTTTGCATGCTTTGTTAAATAATCTCTTATCTAATGGATTTCTACTTAACATCCAATTTCTACGCAGTCTTCTCTTTTCCCTTATAAACAGCCTTATTTCCGTGGATATTTGCATGCTGCTTACTGGACCTCGCGATTCGTTTGGTGTTGACAAATATGCAGCTTCGTGGATGAGATTTGTAAATTGTTCCACTGCGTTATCAACTTCTCTCTCAGTCTTCAAACTTAAATTTAAGTCAATATGTTGATCAAGCCAACATTGAAAAGATTGAATGTTGGTGTGAGGTGTTAAAATGTTTCTATTTAATATTTTTAAGTTAACGGAAGTGCTATAATTGATGAGTAGAGGAGTATGATCAGAGCTCAAGTCAAGAAGACTCTTTACTTCCAACATATAACTTGGTATTCCTGCGAATACAGCAAAATCTAATAAATCAGGAAGCTTACGGCGATCAGACGGCCAATGTGTTGGAGACCCAGTTGAAAGTACAGAGTAATTGTTGTTTCTTATGCATTTGTATAACTCTTTTCCTTTGGGATTCGAAATTCTCGAGCCCCACAAAGGATGCTTAGCATTATAGTCACCTCCTACAATAAATCTCCGACCCAATGATTTAAAAAATTGATCGTAATCCGGACATTTGACAGAGTGTCTCGGGGGGAAATATATTGAACTAATACCAACATCGTAATTGTTGCAATTAATTTTTATGCTAGCTGCCTGCAGAAAATTTTCCTTAATTTCACTCAATATATCATACTTTATTGATGATTTTATTAAAATGCAACAACCTGCATGGGCACGATTATCTGGATGATTAGTGTTAATTAAATCGTAGCCTCTAATATGGAAATAGGTTCTGCTTGTGAAATGAGTTTCTGAAACTAAAAGTAAATCAATGAAGTTGGCGTTGAGAAAAATTTCAATTTCACGAGTATGGTTAGAAAGGCCGTTGGCATTCCATATTGCTATACGCAAATTTAATTGCATAATTTTGTGAGAAGTGCAGACATCATGTTGAGTAGTGTAGTAGTGGTTTCAATTTGTTTTTCCATTAATGCTTCTATTCTTTTGAATGAGCTGGATAAGTTTTCATTTTGTGTAATTATTGTCTCTAACAACTTGAGAATACGAAACTTTATTTGAGCTATTTTGATTATTTCTGCCATTATTGCCAATAAAGTTTGGGAAATTGTGAGCGTTGACGTCAAAATCTGCGTCTTGATTATTAATGTAATAATTGTTATTACGCTTTTTAATTAAATTTCTCTAATCAGAAGTTCCTTATAAATTGCACAACCTCTATAGCTGGCAGTGTGAGCTTGTTGGCAGTTAGTACAATGTGGTGGAGTATTTTTATCTTTTGTGCACTGAATGGTAGGATGATTTAAGCCGCATTTGACGCATCTAAATAGCTTCCTATAGTACGCTTTCGTATGGCCAAATTGTTGGCATCTATAGCACTGAACAATGTCATTGTTTTTTAAGGGTGGTTCTATTTTGACCACTGCGTTGAAAAGAAATTTTACATTATATATGTCTTTGTTGTTACTACTTGGCTCTAAATCAACAAAGAAGATTGAAAGTGGATTCTTCGTAACTCTGCTCTTCACATTAGCTATGTTTCGTACTTTATGCCCAAGTTGTTCTAATTCATCTTTTATGGATTCGATAGGCGTCGAGAAGTGTAAATTTTTAACAACTACCCTGTAAGCTCTTTCCTGTTTCAGCTGGTAAGTGTGGAATTTTATATTTTTTACATCAAGGTGTTTGACTATTTTCCTATATGAATCAACTGACTTTAACATTAAACGGACTTGGCCATCTTTCAAAGATTTATATGTAAAATCCTCTGAACTGATTACCTTCAAAAAATTATTTACCATATTTTTTATGTCTGCAACATCAGGTATGAATATTGGTGGAGGTTTAGGCACAATATCGTTGTTGTATTTCGATCATCATTATTTGTAATATTTTCAAGTAATTGAAACATATTACGACTAGTACATGGATCATTTCTTGTTGTTGTTGTTATACGTTTACGTTCGATCATTGGGGATTCAGCATTATATCGTTTCCTAGAATTGACTACTTGCCAATTGTTTTTGTCACTAGAATCAGATTCTTCGCTATCACTATCCATACTGCAAGCAGTAAATTAGAGCTGTGTATATGGAATTGTTTTTTTTTTTTTTATTCTCTTATTTGTCCACTCGCGTAACTTAGAAAAACCGGTTTTTTCATTTATTACAATTGTTTTTCTGGTTTCTTTGTTTTTGTTTTGTTTAATATTTTTTTTAAGTTTTGCGCTTTATTTAACACACGTCCGTTCGCTTCACAAACTTGACTCGAACTCGCATTTAAAAATTTAAAAAAAATTACTTAGAATATGTCAGTGATTTGCATGCGATTGGTTCCAAATTTATTTTTAAACTAAAAAAAAAAAATTGCTGCTTTGGCAATATTGATAGGTTATGTCGAAGTGGTAGATTTGATTGCTAAAATACCGAATTCCATTATGAAAGTTGGTCAACACCAGAGCTTCGCATTAATAGCACAACTATCCCATGCTGCAAATCGGCCTGAAAGTTTAATAAACGATGCTATATCCTTGTTGTCAATGCATGATGACAGCTAAATATCGGCACTTCGCAAGGGATGAACATTGACAAAGAAAGTGTATAACAGTTTCCTCCTCTTTAACAGATACAAAACCACGTCGAAAGTCATTTGATGGGAGCCGCAGTCTTTCCGCGTGTCTTCCCAAGACCTGTAAGCATGGCCACTGCGGTCGATATTCATCGATAGTCAAGTGAGTATAGTGGCGGGTCAAAATTCCTCATTGACCCAGGATAGGTTGGCGTCCTGAAAGAATTTATGCCTAATGGCCAATGTAACCGAGGTAAATGGCATGCCCAATTCAATTGGCGAGGTTTCCGGAAAGAGTGAAGCTAATTTTGTCGAGCTCATTGGCGTTACAGTTGTCTGGAATATCCCTGTGCCCAGGAACCCAGACAAGTGAGGCACTGAAAAGCCCAGAGACAACGTCGAGACACTCCCTAATGCTCAATAGTATCCTGTCTCTACCAAACGTAATGAATTGATTGAAGCTTGAGCAACGTTGGGATTTATTGGACCAACGAGAAACTGCACAAAGATGTCTATTTTGCCAAAAAATATCATGTTTTCGAAAGAAGCACAATCATTACGAGTGATTGTTTGTTGCTGGTTGTGAAGAAGAGGAATCATTAGCCCATATTTCTTTGAAAATGAGGACGGCACAACCATTACGGTCAATGGAGACATCTATCGCACCATGCTAACCGATGTTTTTGTACCCTCTCTTCATTGTATTAATGTGAACGATGTTTGGTTTTAACTAAATGGTGCAACTCCTTACACATCTCAAGCCACAAACAACAATTTTTTGCGTCAAGTCAAAAGTATTAAACATTAAGACCGTGTAATTAACCGAAATGATGATGTCAATTGGATTATTTTAGGTAGGGCGTCGTTAAGGAAAACTATTATTCCGACAAACCAGCGACAATTCGTGATGCACTAGAAAACGACCACGAAAATTGGTCGGATCGAATGAGATACTGTGCGGCCAGCCGCGGCAGCCGTATTAATGAAATAATATTCCATATCTAACCGGAACAATTGAACTTTAGAACAAAACATAAATTTCACAAAATTTCAAACCGATATGTATATCATCTAACTTTAAGTTTTCATCGAAATATATTGCTTGATTTTTATGTTCCAATACAGTTTGAAATAAAATTCTAAATTTAATCATCTCTTATGACAATCGTTTCTTGCTTCTAATCCTATCTACTTCATCCAGTATTTCACTGTACATTTAGAAAATATTAGAATCTTTTTTTTTTATTATTTCTTCTGTAAGGAAATAGTAAGAAATAAATTTTTTCTTTTTAAATATTGCACAATTTGTTATTGTTGATGTTGATAATTTATTGCCAAAAATTGTGTCAAATGCACAATGAAGTGAAGGAATCAAAACAAGAAATAAATTTAAACAATGTGACATGCATGAGAATAATGGAAGTGAAGTGAAACTAAATTGCAAAGGATGGACATACAAATGTGTTAAAAATATGTGACTTACAAAAAATTCCATAAATAAAGTTTTTTTTCTTTTTTTTTAAGAGAAGAATAGAAGAGAAAAATTTTAAAAATGAAAGTAGAAAACTTTATCAGATTGAAGTCATTTCTGCAGAAAGCAGGTTATGAAATATAAGAAATAGTTTTGAAATCAAAATGTATAATCTCTGGCTTATTCGCAGTCATCTGTGAATTGAGAAAACCAAACCAGATCATGTGTTTCTACGATTTACGGGTATTGGTCGATATATTACTGAACGGACACGAATTTATCCACCACATTGCCAATAGTCCTCTCGGTAGAATGATTATATCGAATGGTAGTTGTATGCAAAAGTAGCGAATTGCCCTGTGTTAAAACAATTTTATTCTTATGAACGTGTTGTTGAATGCTTTATACGTTCTTAGCGGTTTGGCAAAATTGAGTGAATAAATAACAAATAGTTTGACAGATTTTAGTTATCAACTGTCAACATTCATCAGTTCCTTTTGGAAGACCTTATTTAACGCTTCAAAAATTTTTAACGTTCTAAACAAGTAGGAGAAAATATTGAAGCCAGTTATACAGTTGGTACAATGAGGACTTGGAAGTCCACATGAAGTGAAAACTAAACAAATCCAAAGAATTTTGGCTATTAGATGGTCATCTTGTAAAACCCTTTTAGACTACTGAGTTACAAGTTTAGAATTTTTTTTATTGATTGTAATATAAAATTTAAGTTTCCTTTTGTTGACCAATCATCATATATAGGCTCTAAAGGACAGTGGTGAAGCCAACTTTGCTCAATGGGGTACATGCTTGAGGGCTGTGTAAAAACACTAACGCCATTTTCGACTAATAGACAGAGAACGCAGGCAGTCAGATGTTCGGATCAGCAGTGCGCTCAAAGTTCTCAGAGAAATTTTGGACCATTCAAAAGTAACTCTTAAATGGGTTCCGGGACAAAGAAACTTCTTTGGAAATTGCATTGCTGTTGAGCTGGACAGAGCCGGTATTCAAATTACCTTAGTTAAATATTATCGTTTTATGTATAAAAAAAAACGCTAAACATGAAAGCCATTAATAATACAACATAATTTATAATGTATGAAAAACATTCTAAATAACTTTAAAAACATTATACTTTTACGCCATAATTTCCTTGATTTATTAACAACACTTTATGCCGTCATGCACTTTGCATTTGCTAAGTCTTATAATTTATTTTCTTTCTTCCGTTTAGCTTTTGTCAACATTTCTCTAAAAAATTTGTATATTTTTGAATGGTAACATCAACATCAATATTAAATATATTTTAATTAACAATCATAAATATTTGAACAAAAACCAGCATTAAAAGGAGCTAAATGACGTATTGTGGATACAAAGTAATGGGGAAAGTATTTTTTAAGTTTCAAATATAAAATAATACCCAGTTGTGTTGAACGTATATAAAGAGACTACCCAGAGTGTATTTAGTTATGCTATTTAGAATTTTATTCTTACAGAATAGTTTATATAGAACCAAAATATATTCATTCATATGTTTCTTATACCAAGCGTATATATCCTGGTGATGACTTTAATAATTTGAATATTTTAAAACATTTAATTTTAATAAATTTGTATTTAATTAAAATTTTAAGGTCATTTGTATCCTTTTTTTATTAATAAAATACGCATCATAAAAAAGGGTTTCATAATACAATTTAAATTAAAAGTTTTCAACAAACTCATGCTATAACAAGGCTTTTGAAGAGGATTTTGTAAACATCAATAGCACGTCAATTTTTTTTCTGTGATGTATATTAATTAAAAACCATTTTTAGCCTTATTAATGACGTCTATGATGAATGAGAAAAGTTCTAGAAAAGGGTTAATTTGTTGTGCTAACAATTCCTTCACTCCATAAGAGGAAATATAAATTTAAAATTTTGGCGCTTTTTACATCGGTGTCTACAGAGTCTGAACAACTCTTCAATTCAGCTTCTCACACCACTTATGTTATGTGTGTTAATTTTATACATAAGTCTTTTTCAGAAGATTTTAATGGCAATTTTATTTACTCTGAGAGTTTTTGTCAGAAATCTGCCCAAAGGAAGTCGCCGAAGAAATATTTTTTCACATTTCGTTTTTGTTGTTGTCTGTCCTGGGGTTTGAAACGCGGCCTACTACTAAACAAACAGTATTTTTTGCATTACAGTGTGAAGCCGTATTTAGTCGGCATTGGCATTCATTTTACTACTGCTCATGAGATTTTTATAAAAGGAACAAATACAATCAACATTTGTATCAGACTATAAAAAGTTTATTTCTGCTCTTTTGTAAGAAGATTATACAAAAGCGAGTCCAAATAATATTTATTTTCGATATCCCGAACTTATATTTCAATATATCAATTTCCTATATTTATTCCACGAACCATTTCCATCTTACTTGGATTTCCCTTTTTTTTTTGCCTTGCTTTAGGTTCGCTAATTAAGTTTTTATTTCTTTGCCCTCTAACCGTATTTATCTATAGAAAGTCTGTAGCTTGTACAAACTTCCTTAGTTTCTTCAAGTCCACCTCTCGGTCTTACACAATATATTGGAATCTCGAAAGCTGGGCAATTAGATGAAAAGTGTTCCATTGTTTTGATGTACTCACTATAAGGCCTGCATTCATTATTATATACATACCTAGAATTCATGGTTCAGGTGTACTTTTAAGGTAGAATGTTCCGTAAGGACACTCGTAACAAAACGTACCTTTGTTTCTAGCATGATAATGATTACCGAACCGTATTTAAATTTCGATAATCATGCGCATTATTTTATGTGTATGTATGATACAAACGAACGTACGTTCCGTTAACGTTGGCCTAATTCTATCATTAGTCTTTAATATTTATGATTTTCCTCACATCAGGATCGTCCCTATGCTCTTAAGAAGCTCAGCTAAAAAATCCTCATGCTTAAAGAAATTTAAATTTTATTTTTCTTTTATATCTCATATGATTTGTAATTTGTGGTATCTATCAAAATGTCGGTTTTATACGTTTTGTCAGCGTACTGTCATGCAATAATTGTCGCTGTGTAGTAGCAATAGTTTATATATTGTTTGGAACAAATTCATTGTTTAAGTGGTTGGCTAAAATCACGTTAATAACTAGCGATTTTGGTAATTTTATTCTTTTGCATGTTGATTAAAGGATGATTAAAATTTTTTTTCGGTTGCAGTATTGTGTAGTATTCCTGGACGCAACAACAGGAAGAATAGCAAAAAATTTTAATTAGCCACGTTTTTAAGTTGGTTTAAAATTATTTGTTTGATAATCCCAAAAAATACTTTGTCATTTAGTTTTGTGAACGAAGCAACATATGTGCTTTAAAATATGCTACACTTTTTGCTATAGGAAAACGCGTCTTAATTGTGAAACCGTATTACAAACATTTGTGACGTTATGCTCTGCACCTAATATGTCAACCGTTCAAAAAATTGTCTAAAAAACTTAAAAAACGTTAATGCTCGTTTGCGTCAACGTACCGATCGGACTCTATAAGACATAGCTGTTGAAAACCCGAAAGCATCAATAGGCATCGTCCTCAACAACTTAAAATTTCATGCAGCATAACACAGAGAATTTTGATAAAAGCCATCCATCCATCTTTATACGTATAAATTTCAGTTACTTAGGAGCTCAAACTAACAGACCATGGAAAGCACATGCTATTCGTTCAAAGGGCAGTCCAGGAAGGGAAATTATTATTGAATTTAGGGCGCAAAAATCCCCATGAGAATCCATGAGAAAAAAATTTATCCACAACGAGTTTTTTTGCAGTGACTGTGAACGGCATTCTTTAAAGGAATGTGATAAGGAAACTCTTGTGGTTTCAAGTATATGGCATGTATATGGGACAAGATGTAGTTCCAATAAGACGACTATACCTGCCTTACCGAACGCAGCATTTGATTGGTTGGAGCAATTAATTTTAGAACAAATTATCTCCAGAACTTCTGATGACCACAAAGATTATATGCTTAATGCAGTGCATTTTATTGCTTTGCAGTCTTGTGAAATCTTGGGTTTATTCGAATAAACCAGAAACAATTTCTGAGTCCAAATCTGTTATAAAACGCGTCACCGTTGGGATACGGGCACAACTCTGTGGAAAAGTCATTGAAAATTTCATGAAAAGACCAACGGCATGTCATTACACTCTTGTCAGGCATTTAATGGATATTTAATTCCATAATTTTTATGTTTTCATAATTATGTTAATCTGGTGCCCATATATACTATATTAACTATAATTACAATTACGCAAAGGACTCTAAAACATAAAGACAATAAAAGAAGAATATAAATGCCAGGATAATGATGGAAATAAAAACCATAATCTTCTTTCAATGGACATTAAGAAAAATGAGTTAAACTTTGTATTTAAATGGAAGAGAAAAATAAAAGAAGGAATAGAAAGCATAAAGGAAAGAATAATAAAACATGTCACGTTGTTTTAAATGCACATACAGAACATATATTTCGACTTGATAAACAATTGGAAAGGCTGTAACACGTTTGTAATTTTCCTAATATTTTAAGGCCTTTTAGACGGTGAGTGGCTTTGTTCTTGAAAAACTGAGTGTGCATAACCATAGATTCTCCACATATAAACTAAAACTATAGAACATGTAAACAAGACTAAAGGAAAAGAACAATTGTATTGTGTTTACAACACTACCTTCATACATACCACATACAAAGCGGAGTATATCTCTGCGAGAGATGCTTTCATAAGCACATTATTAATATGCTTAACGGTAAAAAAGGAGAGAAGAAAAAAAAACTGAAAGAATTTAACTGACAAGCGTGTGAAATGTTTTCCTTAATGTCAATCACTTGGTTTGTCTCTATAACGCTGTGCCACTCATTTCATTTCCATACATTTTGCAAGCACGACAATGTTTGTGTAATTTGCATGTAAATAGTTATGTAACCTACACACGAATGTATATGTACTTGCAAAACTCTCATACATTCTACAAATAAAAGTTGTTTTGTTTGTGGGTTTTTGATTATTTAACAACATATGCAAGTTGTGTGATTAGTTCTTTTCTTATTTTACTACATATTTAATATCAAGTTTTATTTATTCACAAATTTTTACAAATACATACAAATGTTTATGTGCATAATCATCATATATATTATTTCTAAAGCACTTTTTTTTGTCGGTTGCAAATATCTCCCATACTACCGCATCAAATTTAATGAATGATATCTCATTTTAAAGCCTATATCTAACACTAATAACGAAAAATAATTAGAAATTGAAAAATTAATATTTTCATTGATAAAAATTATATTTTATATAGAACTGCAGGATTATATGTTTTTGTTCAAGTGTGGTAATACAGGGTCGCTTAATAGTAATGCAGTTCTACATAATATAGTATGTATTAAAATCCATTCTGGCAATACCGCTATTTACTATAATGCCGTTTATTACTAAGTCAGTTATATATAATATGCATATTAAGTTGTAAAAAGCTGTTTTGGCAATACTTTGCAGTAGTTGTTAGATCAAGTGCTATTCCACATAATATATAAAGTTGTAAAAGCCATTTTGGTAACGTCGTTATTGTCATGGCATTGTTTGTTTTATGAAGTGTAGTAATACGGTGTCTTTTAATATATACATATATATAGTGTCAGCTGATATTTAACAGTTAAAAAGGTTTTAAGAAAAACAAGGTCAAACCTTTCAAAAGGTAGGATTGTAATTACCAGAACTGGTCTTTTCACATGGGCAGTTATACGTGGCTTTTTCTCGAGTGCGTACGTTTAAAGATATTTTTGTTTGTATTAAGGATTCGTACGGCCAAAAAGTTAACGGTGATCATGTCATTATCTCTAACATTGTATTCAAAGAAGTATTATAAAAGCATTTAAACATATGTATGTATGTATGTAAATATGTATGATATATGTAATATGATTTCTAATATTTTTATACTTTTAATAAAATTTCTATTAATTATTTTCATTTTATGTTACAAAAATATCAACTAACGGTGCGAAATATTCGCACGGGTCATCTAGTATACGTATGTTTTCCTATGTTAATCAAAATATTAAAATAATCCATGAGCTATTAATTACGTACATGATTGGATCTACTAACACAAACACGCAAAAAATTAGAAGAGTTTTTCTTCAACAACTATACAAATATGTCGGCTGGGCTATCTATCGGTTTAAATTTGAACCAAAGGTGATTCCGAATCTGACAACACTTACATCACTCTATTGTGTCACAAAATTCAGTATATTATCTCCATTGAACGTAATGAATCGATTTACGCTTGTGCAACGTTGGAATTTTTTGGAAATTTTTTCCAAAACAAAGACAATTGATTGGAAATTGTACGAAAATGCCATCAAAATTTGGTGGCAGAGAATGACCAAACAGTGGCCGGTATACGCAAGTTTATTGCTAAAGTGCGTACACCCGAAAATGTCGAAGCTGTGGCTGAGAGCGTACGTGAGAAACCATCAGCACCAACTTGTTCGAAAGAATTAAACATTTCACGCACCAGTTTACGTCGAATTTTGTGAAAATACTTCGGAATGACGGCTTACCTTAAGTTCAATTGATTTAAGAGTTGAATCCGCATGACCATCCGCTTCGTTTTCGCTTCGCTAGATGGGCCAATTTTCATTTTGGTGGCTACGCTAATAAGAAAAATTGCGGTATTTGGTGTTCAGAAAACCCTCACTTGATCTTACAGGAGTCAATGCACTCATTACAAGTGACTGTTTGGTATGGCTTATGGAGCAGAGGCATCATTGGCTCATATTTCTTTGAAAATGAGGACCATGACCAACCATTAACGTCAATGGAGACACCTATCGCACCATGATAACCGATTTTTGTGAGCTCGCTCTTCATGGTTTTGATGTAAACAATGTTTGGTTTTAACAGAATTTTTGAAGTCGCCGTGGTCTAGTAGGTAGTGTCTTGGCTCATTAGACGAAAGACCCGAGTTCAAATCCCAGGTCAGACATCAAAACGAAAATATGAAAGTATTTCTTCGGCGACTTCCTCTCAGCAGATTTCTGGCAAAAAACTCTGAGAGTAAAAATTGTCATGAAAAGCTACTTAAAAATCTGTCGTTCGGAGTCGACTTTAAACTGTAGGTACCGCCACTCATGTATAAAATTAACGCACACAACACGAGTGGTGTGAGAAGCTAGGACGTACAATGGGTCAATTCGACCTCCGGGTACTGTACTTGTCACAGTTGACAAGTACTCGTCCTCTAACCTAACCGAATGGTTCAACTTGTCACACATCTCATGCCACAATCCATTTATTACGGCATACGTTTGATGGCCGTTTAATTAGTCTAAATTGGCATATCAGAAGCTTCGATTTGACACCGTTGAACTATTTTCCGACAAACCAAAGACAATTGCGCATTTGAAGCGATTGATGCCATTGCCGAGATACAATCCCATACACTCGAAAAATTGCTCGAAAATTGGTCCGATCGAATGCGGCACTGTGAGTCTATTTTTCAGTCACTTATAAAGCCAAAGCCACTTTACGTATAAGTAACATGTACTATTCTTCTAACAATTATTTAACACGTATACGTAACGATGGCCCAGGTATTTATAAATATTTTGTATGATGAATAAGTCATGAAAAAACGAAAATTGTGTTTGTCTATTCCTTTGCAGGGTAAATGTGAGAAGCTTTTCATATGAATTTAAGAGTAATTTAGGAGTAAATACTCTTAGAGCTTTTATCAGAAGAGGAAGATTTGAACCACGGGCTCTTGTTTACTAAGCTAATATACTACGTACTAAACTTACTAGAAATTTGTAAATTTGTCATTACAACTACAACCTAGCTTCCTACACCACTTATGTTGTGTGTGTTAATTTTATACATGAATGGCAGGACCTACAGCTTAAAGTCTACTCCGAGCGACAAGATTTTTGAGAAACTTTTTCATGGCAATTGAATGTCAGAGTTTTTGCAAAAACCCTAAACAATAATTTGGTTTAATTTTAAATAGATTTTCATTATCTGTTTAAAAATATTCACATACTCAGCATGTGCGTTTAGACAAGACAAACGCTTACATAAATTTTATTTTTAAAAAGTTCCTCGAAATAAATTGTTCTGATGTATGAGGGTATAATAAAGCGTATATAATTAGCCATGTATATGTATGCGTCATATATCTGCCTTCTCTCTATTTCGAGCATGCAAACACTTTAACCAATACATATAAAAGTTTTGTTTAGCCTTGATACATTTTGTTACAGGTTGTTTAAAAATTTAGAACACATATAGATATACTATATGTCTATATGTACATCTATACATACGTAAAGATGTATGTATACATTGTATATTGTATAATATATTTATATTTGTTGTTGTTTGTCTTTTATAATTAATATGCTAAAATCTAGTTATATTTCTCCTTCTTGAGGAAAATAAATAGAATAAGAACACTGTTTCCTTCGTTGTTGCATGAATTGTAAATGCGACAAAATAAAAAAAATTAAGTACACCCGAGTAACTACTTAGTCTAAGTTGAGTAGAACTCGAAAATACTTTTTTTATTTTTCTCGAACCCTCCAAACTTGTTTTATTTTACAAAAAAGGTTTTTTTTATCTTTTCACACAAAATTCTTGATTACCCAAATATGATTGAACCTATTTTAAAAATCCAAAGTTTTATCGAAAGGGGAGAGATTCGCCTTTAAAACGGTATACATAAACATTTTGTTCAAACTTATATGTTATGAGATTTGATGGGGTAAACTTGGAAAGTATTATTTTTGTTTTATAAAATCGGACAAGACTTACAGTAGTTATTATTTAAAGAATATAACAGCTGTGTCAAATTTTAGATATATATTGTCTTATCAAATGAACTTTAAGTTAAGAATTTCCAAAATTTTTGATGGGGCTTAATTGTTTATTGAAAAATGTGTCCTTGTTCCGTTGGACCAACCCGGAAGTTGGCTAATGTTTGCGCAAAGCAAAAATATAACTTTTGCGAAAAACAGAACTATTAGACCACTTTTGATTGTCGTTCAAATGTGCAAAGAGCAAATTCTCAGGTAAACAATCAAGATCCATCAAACATTTTGAAAATTTTTGAACTGAAAGTTCATTTGATAATACTATTTAAATAATAATTTGTAATACTATTTAAATAATAACTATGGTAATTTTTGTCCAATTTTATCAAACGAAGTGTCAGTCTCTTCTCAATACAAAGCACTTTCAGAATGTCGCCACTTTTTCCATACTTTTTAAATCAAATTTTGCAATTAAGAATGGCCAAACTTGAAAAAAAAAAACAAAAAATAATATTTTCCAAGTTTACCCCATCAAATCTCATAACATATAAGTTTGAACAAGAGAAAATAAAAAAAGTATTTTTGAGTTCTACTCAACCTAGTGAATAACTTAGACTAGGTAGTTACTCGGGTGTATTTTCACTGTCGCATCGTGTAATTTTTAACTTTTTGTTGTAAAGTACGATATCAAAAAAATGCTTTTATTCAACATTTTAAACAGCTCTAGAAATAGAAATTGCTGCTAATGAAATTGAAATTACGGAAACCCAATAATAAAAATTTGATTGTGTTGGTAAGCAATTAACAAATGTACTGTGAGAAAAGTTGAGTCAATTACAAATCAACTAACTTCGTAATACATTAGGGCCAACATAGTAAAGATAGCCTTTACTCTACGCAGTATTTTGCGTTGGAAACAAGCAAATAAGTTATGGGAGGGAAAAAAGAAGGAATATTAATTTAAGTGACAGGAAAATCTTGTGCAGATAGAGAATTCTATATACGAATAATTCGCCTAGGAAACGTGTTCTCTCAGTAATAAATTGTGAGATCCACAAGCCAATGCGGATGTGCTTTACGTGACAGTTAAGTTAATTATGCAAACATATGCGATTTTTGAAAACAAGTCCCTTTATTTTTCTTAAGTACATTCTTTTTAAGTGGTGGCAAAACCGTTCTAAGGAGTTAATTGAGTTAGATATCTACTATCGTTATTAACTACCTTCATCTTCTCCTATAGGTATTTGAGAGTCTCAACATAGGTTTTGGAATACACGCCCATTCATGAGAGTTATCTCTACTTCTTATCTCTATTCTTAGGACACAGGAAACTACGACCACGTTTCGCTAGCGTCACTCATGTAATTAGTTACTCCTGGGGTAACATTCACAATATTGCATGCTAACCTACGCGTTTGTGGAAATGGATTCTAAGACCAAACTCTGCCAGAATTAGCGGTGTAATATTCCTCCGCATTCAATGAAAAAGCAACATCATTTTCAATTGCATCAATATCCGGAAAAATATCTTCTGCTTGTTCTTCATCTTCTTCTTCAATCTCGTCTTCCGTTTCACTATCTTCACTTACATAATTACTACCTATATAATTAGAATTGTCACTGTCGCAATTTAATTCTATATCATTAGGATCCTTTTCACTGTCATTTATATAGTCTTCTATCTGTCGCTGGGATTGCTGTTTTTGTAATATTAAATTTTTGGTCCTAAAAAAAATAAAAAAAATTTGTAACGTAAAGTACTACGTGGGGTAACTTGGGTACCCCTAACGAAAAACCTACTTTCTAAATACGAACAGATTGGCATTTAAATGCCATTTATAAGTTTTTATATAGTTTTCAAAATAAAATTAGCTCACCTAAAGGGAAAAAGACAGAAAAAATTATTTGCGAAGTTATTAAAGAAAAACCAAGATTGGGAGGATCCCAGGTCCCCCACTCCGTAGTCTAAAGTTTAGAGGTATTTCTGTTGTATTCCAAAACCCATATTTATACAGCAAATTCAACTTAGTGCACACGCCGTAATCTTAGGATTAGACAACAAAACGAAATATTCCAAGAAAACGAAATATGGAAAAATATTTCTTCATCCACTTCCACTCCAGCAGATTTCTAACGAAACTCAGTAAGTATATAAAATTGTCGTCAAAAAGTTTCTCAAAAATCTGTCGTTCAGAGTCGCATTTTGAACTATAGGTCCAGCCACTCATCTATAAAATTAACACACACATTATAAGTGGTGTGAGAAGTTAGGAATATAGGATAGGAATATAACATCGCTCATATATACACCTGGGCTTGTCTGGTTGGAGCACATCCGAAATGTTAAATTTTCCATGAGGACTGCTATTATTTATGCTGTTGAAACCCGACTAGAAAAAGCATAATAGGGTCAAATCGCCAACTCACGTGGCCAGTCCACTTCACCTATTCATAGATGACCTCAAAACGCTTGTGCAGAATATTTATTAGGGTATCCAATCAGGTCGACGACTTATAGCTCTTGCTGCTGATAGTGGTGACCAGGGCACTGTTGTTCTCAAAGACATGTGCTCCTATAATGCCACTAGCCTAATATCCATATCAGGCAGTTGCTTTTATATGGCTTAGGATCACCTCAATTTCGGAAATTTTTTTATGTACGCACCGAATCATCCTTTTCGGTTAAAATGATTTTTCAATGAAAATTATGATTAGTTACTAACTGCTTTAGAACCCATTTAGGGAACACACATCTTTGTCTGATTTCACACATAGTGACTTGGTAAAACAGTCTGAATAAATGACAACTACTTTGATAGATGCAGCTTCAATAATATGGCTGTTATCAACCGCCAAAATCCAAAATAAGAATTCATTTAAGAGACAAACCACTTAAAAAAGAAAATTTTCAATATCAACCATGATACTTTTACTAATACTTTCTAAACAAATATTCTTCTTTAAATTTGATAACTTTTTTCCAAAGTTCTTCTTCTTTTTCCAACATTTATTGTCGTCCTTTCTTGTCCTGTTATAAAAATTTCTTAAGTAAATAAAGTTTTAAGTTTCAGTTCCTGTACGTGTGAGCAAATGCATCCAGTTTATGTTTAAACCACAACACTTATGCATATGTTGCACACACATTTTGGTTTCGTTTAAGAAATAAAACTTTTATCTCAATGACCATATTTTACCAGTATAGTTAAGTTTTTAAAGTAATTTAATAATTAAACAATGAAACTTTTATACAAAGCTTCCTTTGAATTGGTCTCCTCATGTCTTGTCTTGCTTGTCTTGTCAAGAGTTTGGTCTCTTTTTAGTTGTACTTTAAGAAAAACAAAAGTTTTTCCTTCATGTTCTTGGTTGTTGGTTAATATGTGGGTTCTTCTAGAAAATTGCATTCAAGAAAAGGGAAAAAACTTGTTTTATATGGTTATTTAGCAAGAAAACGTGCTCTATTAAGACTAAGACTAAGAACAAATTAAATACAAGAAATTTTACAAAAAAGGGCATTTAACTAACTATGGATTCATATTATTTTAAATGTCTTTATATTTGGAAAAATATAAAGATATTGTCCTGACATTTACAGAAATGCAAGGTCTCACAAACACATACTAACGTCTCGTATATATTTTGAAATATTTTTAAATAAAGTTCTTATGACCACAGTATTATGCCATGTAGTACACATACATATTTGCATAAACAATTCATACAGAAAAAGAAAGAAAGAAGAAAAGTATAGCAACAAATAAGCAGAAAAGATACACAGATTACATACATACATGCAATGGATAAGTCAGACTATATAAATACCCTACCATGTAGTAATGTTCTATGGAAGACAAAGCTGTCACAAAGTATCTCTCCATTCTCTTTATTTTTTTTTGTTTTATGTGGCTTCCATTATCAATATTCTATAGCTACAAAGGCAATTGATATGCTGTAACAGGTCTAGGACGATAAGATACATACTTATGTACATAATTAGTCATTACAACCCTTCAGTCAGGATTACGACCTAGCTTCTCACACTGCTTATGTTATGAAAATACATGAATGGCGGGATCTTCAGTTTAAAGTCGACTACAAACAACAGATTTTCGAAAAGCCTTTTCATGGCAATTCTATTCACTCTTAGAGTTTTTTCCAGAAAACTGCGTGCAGGAAATCGCCAAAGAATATTGAATATTTGGGTTAGAACCGTGGTCTCACGTCTAATAAGGGCAGTGTCCCGTTAAAATTCATATTAAAGAGCGAACCCAAATCCCTGGTTTTTCTGCTGTCCACTGCAGTTTTGAAATTCGGCAAGCATGCATATTGGACCATGCTGGTTTTTACAATTTGAATAAGTATTCTTGTAGGGGCGTATACATCTCCTCCATCTTCGTTCTCTTCCGTGCCAGTTCGTTAGCCTTTTCGTTCCCCTCTATACGACAGTGGCCTCGAACCCAGTAGAGGTGGGTGGTGTGTTGACGTATACGGTTTAAAGAGTCCATGCAACTTCTGCCGTCCCTTTATTTGACCAGATGGGATCTCAGCGCTTTGATTTCTGCTTGTCTGTGCATACATATGATGAACTTCGAAGGAATTAGGTCCCTGGGTTCAACCATACGTGCAGCCCGTTCAATAGCAAAAATCTTCACTTGAAACACGCTGGCCTGGTTAGAAAATCTGTATGACTTGTTCAGAGCCTAATTATCGGAATAGACTCCAGATCGAGTTCCACATTCCATTTTTGAGCCACCGATGAAGATCGTTATAGCATCCATTCGTCCAGGTTGGCAGTGTGAGTCTTTTCTGTTCATATGAACACAGTCTCTGGTACCATGCAGTCGCATGTAAAACCCGGGTAATTCAATTCTACTTCATACAGCATTAAAGCGTTCTCCACCGTATATGGGCTAACATGTCCGAGAATCTACATCTCAGTTCTAGCAGACATATTTTGGAGGAAGTTGTCTAATGGTTATAGAGACGAGATGTTATTGAGGCCAGTTTGGGTCATGGACTTCAGGGCAGCCGTAAAAAGTGTTTCAATAAATATGCTATGGTTTAAGACAAATATAACTGTCCTCTTCAATACTTCAGCCTATAAAACAGCGAAGCTTTATACGACTCAATTAGTCATTTTTAGTTGATCACTGCATATACTTACACCAACTTTTTTAGTGTAGGGTATAAAAATATGGTGATACTATGAGCATGTCTTACTTCCAGAATACAGAATAGAAACTTTCTTTTTCTCTCTTTAATACTCTTCGTTTTGCTTTAACTTGTAATTCTTTTTATAGAACAAATTGTATAAAGTTTACGTAATCGTATACATACAGATGCATATAGGTACGAATAGCATTTTATAGATTTCTTTATAAGCTTCAACTTAAGGAAACCACATGTATACATATAAATGAAAAGAATTCACATATTCACTAAAGCATTGACGCTTTGTAATGTAAAACGTATGCATTTTTGCTTACTGAAATCATGATTTCATAACAAACTACAGTTGATATATACCATTTAAGGTTGTTTTAAGAGTGTAAATATCCGTAGTACAATTAGGTTTCTGAAACATTCATCATTTATGTTTTCTCTCTCTGAGATAGAAGCAGAGCAATTAAATTTCAAGGTATTGCAGAGGAAAATGAAGCTGACGCAACTCCATATTACACTGTGTTGAAGAAATTCAGTAACCAGAATTTAAGCGGAAATATGAAACTTAAGATGACGAAGGAATACTCCATGAAATTAGAGGAGACTATGTAAGCAAAGTGGGAACATATGTTAACATACATAAAGACTTTTAGGTTTGCTTGCAATCTTCATTGGACTTAAAATTTCAAAGCTTCAGTTGTCCGCAGCTCCAGAGCAAGCTACATCTGACTCTATGATCGTCCATGATGATTTTGCAAAACAGATTGAATAAATGACAACTAATTTGAGAGAAGTGACTTCAACAAGGTGGCCGTCATCAAGTGTCAACAATCAGAAGTCCCTGTTGGATGATTATACATTTCCTTCAGGCGAATGAATAAGTTGTTCAGAATTGTTTTTACATAAAGCCCATGTATATTTTTGTTTTTAAATTTTGGTAAAATATTTGCGTGATTTTTTTTATCAGAAATTTAATATAAAACTTTTAAATAAAGCAGTTTTTTGTGTTCTTTTCGAATAACTTACAATCCCGCAGTATGGCTTGTGTTCTACTGTTCTATCGTTAGTACATATAACGGATTTTGCTCGAATGAAATAAGGGGACTTGTTCTATTCCTACGTAACACTGGTCTCTCTCGGCGAGCACAACCCTTTGTGGTCGATTAGACAGTGGATGTGTTACTCCCTTCCTGCAGAAGTCTTTCCTGTCATTTATGATATAAAGAGATTCAAATCTAGTGTCCACAAACACTACTCCCTCTTTTCTCCTTCCCATAAAATATTTTTATAGTTCCAACACAATGCACTGGATAAGTAAGATCTATTCCCTGAGTGTAGGTCGTACAAAAAAAAAAAAAAAAAAATAAAGTAAAATCAATAAATATCTTGAAAATATTATCTATAAGTTATCTAATTTTTTTTTTTTAATTTTGAGTACATTATTATACAAATTTTTTTTGGATTTTATTGTCCAACATAAAGAGTACATTTTTGTTTTCACTTGAATAAATAAAGGGATATTCTTTTTACAATGTTTTATTAATTCAATAAATATTTTTTTTTCTTTTAAACAAAAACTAAATTGTTTAGTTTTTTAAGCCATAAAGGATCCTTTTTTATTGCACAAAATTTTATTTGTTTCTTTCTTTAATTTATTTATATATACATTTAATATCCAAAGATTATATCTTCCTTTGTTGTATAATTTTCCATAGAAAAAAGTAACAGTACGAGCCAAAATTCAGAAGTATTAAAAACTAATCATCCCAGACGACCTCTTGACCATAAAGCCAAACAAGCAGCCAACCAATAAGCCAAAATAGAGAATAAAAAATAGATGACAAAAATTCCACTTCTATCAAAAAGAGCAAAAATAAAAAGCTAATAAAATTACCAAATTGATGTAACAAGTTTAACTATGTGCAAAAACTTAACACACATTGACTGTAGCAAAACACATGTATTTTCATAGACACGTGCATACAATCAAATACGTTTCCTTTTCATACACAGCACAGGGATCGCAGTGGTATTTAGAAATGTTTATTAATAAGTATGCAATATGGGAATATATACATATGTTTTAGAACTATCGGGTGTGTAATCTATCGTTTTAAATTTGAACCATCAATTATTTCGAATCATTCTATTATGTCACATTCTATTATGTATTATCTCCACTGAACGTTATTATTCAAATCGAACGCCTGAGAATAGTTGTAATATGTCGGAAATTTATTTCCAAAACAAAGACAGTTGGTCGGAAATTGCACCAAAATGTCGTACAAAATTTGGTCGCAGAAAAGGACCAACAGTGTCCGGTATACAAGTTGGTCTTAAGCAAGTTTATTGCTTAAGTTCGTGAAACTGGTTTCATTGTTGATATGTCAAGATGTGAGCATGCTCGTACAGTTCGTACACTCGAAAATATCGAAGCTGTAACAGAGTGTACGCCACCATTCTCAAGAATTGAACATTTCGGTTGGGGACGCTAATAAGAAAAATTGCTATTTTTAGGGCTCAGAAAACCTACACGTGGTCTTACAGAAGCCATTACAAGTAACTGTTTGGTGCGGGTTGTCAAGTGGAGACATCATTGGCCCATATTTCTTTGAAAATAAGGACAGCGCAACCATTACTGTACCTATCGTACCATTATAACCGACTTTTTAGTATCCGCACTTCATGGTATTGATGTGAACGATATTTGGTTTCAACAGGATTGTGCAATGTGCCACTCATCTCATGTCATAATCGGTTTATAGTGTCAAACGTTTGATGGCCGTTTAATTAGTCGATATGTTGACGTCAGTTGTCCGCCACACCGTTGGACTCTTTTCTGTGGGGCCCCGTTAAAGAAAAGTGTTATGCCGACAAACCAGAGACAATTGAACATTTCAAGGCCAACATTCGTGATGCCATTGCCGAGGTACCCCATGCACTCGAAAAAGTGCACAAAAGTTGGTCCGGTCGAATGAGCTACTGTGAGGGCAAGCAGCGGCAGCCATATTAATAAAATCATATTCCATTTCTAACCGGAACAATTATACTTCACAACAAGCAAATAAGTTTGGCAAAAATTCAAACCATTTTTATTGCATTTTTAAATTTAAACTTTTAAATCACCCGCCCGTTATATTTACTTACTCACATTATGCTCATACTCATATTTAATATTGTTACGCAACAACAATCGAAACGACCTAATATCGGTAACAACAAAAATGATAAACAAAAGCTATCAGCTACAAATACACACGACACAAATATACACTAACACATACAGCGAACTTATTATAAGTAAGCCAGCTACAACAAGTATGAGAGAAAAAGGGACAGACAAGTATGCAACCGCAACAACAAATAATGTAAACGCAAAAGAATTCTCGAGAAAGCGAAACCCCGAACATTCCACTTCGAGAACCATCATCAGACTGAAGACGTTCGTATATAAAAGGGCAAGACAAAGCAGACAACCAGTCAGTAGTAATTGAGTCAGTCTTGTGTGAAGTTGCGTGCGAAATAAACAGTTGTGGTTTGAAGATATCCGTTGCGAGCAGAATATCGAATAGTTGTGTGTGTGAATAATTGTATCAGTTAAGTGTGAACAGTGGCACAAAAGTAGTGTGAACAACAAAGAGATTTCAATTGAAATAAACACATATTTGTTTTTACTTGGTTTGCAATTAACGAACTCATATTTAAACGTTTTTAAAAAGGTAAAAACGTAACAATATGTAAAATTCATTCATGACAAGTGCATATGTAGCGTATGAGTGATATTTAATTCCATTAAATACAAACATGACAAAATCAAAGAATATTTATTGCATACTTTTCAGGGTAACTAAACTAAAGTAATATGGTGCGTATGAGTAATATATCACAAATGCAATTCAACAGAAAGTATATTACCAATAATTCAAAATTAAACATTTGTAAGCTATGATACGTTTTTGTTTTGTTAGATTTTTAAATTTAAACTTTTAAGTGGCACATCCTTTATATCCACCAATACGTATTAAAGCAAATAAAGCTTCAGTTCGTAAAATGAAAAATGAATTCTTTTGGCTATGTATTGTAGGAGCCTACATACATAGAGTCTTGTAGAACTATTTCTATTTCTTTCCATTTCCTATTGCATTTAATTTCGTTTGACCCTTAAAACTATGAATCGTTTAGAATTCATTGCGGTTTTGTATTGCAGCATTTGTATTTACTTTATTTACTATATTTACCCCTACATGTACAAGATTTACTTACACATGTACGTACATACTTCATACCGAAATCGTTATATCGTTCTTTCTCTTTTATAGGGCTTTTAGAAGGTCTAATGAAATTTCTTTGTAAAAATTATTATAAAATATTCATACTCATCTGACCGTATTTGCATGCCAACGTTATGGCTTTGTGGCTATGCTGAGGCATGTGCATAGAGTGTCTGTGTATATTAGTATGAGGAAAGAAACCATATCATTTCTACTCTTTGACATGGTTAAACCTAACTTTGAAGTTTCCGAGATGCGAAAGTCATTTGAAAAATTTAAAGACTCGTTTACTCCAAAAAAGGAAATTTATTTAGAAGACTTAATTATACGAAGAATAAAATATCAAACATAGACACCAGATACCAAGAATTATGTACTGAATCCAAATATAATGTTCAAACCAATTAATGGGCAACGGAAAACAAGTCTAACACGATTTTCATCTAAAGGCTTCATGACGTAATGAATCTGGAGGTTGATAGCTCCACCCTTAAGTGTAGGGAAACAAACCAGTAAGCCTAAAAATTACGGAATGCTTTGCAACGAGACTTAGTAACAAAAGTGCATAGAATCACCTAGAGGCTACATACCCTTATCCTAAATTAGGGACCGTTGATTCAATAACAGCCAGGAACGTAAGATTTTTGGCAAGATCACGGGAATCTAACCAACAGGGGTCTATGTCATGGATAGATGTGCTTAATTCAACTTGAACTTAAGTCTCAAAGGATGATTAGCCTCGAGGTCTTCTTGTATCTACAACCGTTAGTCATCTTCCTCCAAAATGTAGGTGCTAGAACTGCACTGAAGCTTAAATTCTCAGATACGTTCAGGCAACGTACGGGGACCCATGCTTCAATACTTCGTGAATCAGAAGTTAATCACCCAGGTTTTTAATGCGACTATATGGCACCAGAGACTGTGCCAAACATAACAAACATACAGAACTCACACTCCCACACAGGAAGAATGAACTCAGCTGTCATCGGTGACTGTGATATAATGATCTTCACCGATGACTCAAAAATGTAATTGGATCTGGAGTCTATTCCGATAAATAGGCACTGACTTTGTTTTACTTAATCACAGAGTCTTACAGATTACCTAACCAATGCGGAAGCCCACCTCGTCAAATCAAAGGGCATCAGGAATTACATGTACTCTCTACAACTATACGTCGACGTAATACCCGCCTCTACTGGGTTCCGGGCGACTATGAAGTAAAGGGAAACGAAAAGGCGGATAAACTGGCACGTAAGGCATCGGGGATGCCTGAGGAGGAGACAAAAATACTTTTCCAAATTGGAAAAAGCAGCAGCGGCGGTGAAGTCGCCGCAGTGTGTTGGCATATTTGACGTAAGGCCCGATTTCAAACCCCAGGTCAAACATCAAATCGAAAATATGATAATATTTCTTCGGCGACTTCCTGTAAGCAGATTTCTGGCAAAAATTCTGAGAGTAAATAAAATTGCCATGAAAATCTTCTCAAAAATCTGTGGTTCGGAGCCGACTTTAAACTGTAGGTCCCGCCACTCATGTATAAAATTAACGCACACAACAAAAGTGGTGTGAGAAGCTAGGTCGTAATACTGTCTAAAGGGTTGTAATGACCAATTACGTATGTATGTAAGCAGGATGTCATGAAGTGGAGGAAACAGGATGGGTACAACACATCGGTGAGTGCCCTGCACTTTAAAACAGACGCCATCGGTTTTTGGGTAACAGAACATTGGCAGATCTGGGCATGGTGGCCAACGTGCCACTAAGGGAACTGTCCGATTCCATTCAGTGCGCGGAGTGGGGCTTACCTCACACAGAGTAACACAGTTCGTAAGCCGTTCATATCTAGCGGTTACCGAACAATTAAGCGGAATGGTTAGTGACCGCAAGTCTGCCTCAATTCATTTTATAGTGTACCGCGTTTAGTTTCTATAAGAATAGACGCGTCTATAGGCAAGCCTGAAATTTCGAAGCATAGCAATAGAGATAGAATAGAAATTTTGAAAATTGTTTAGATAAAAATCAATGCCCCAATCATTTAAATGGATCTACGCATTATTGGGTTCTAAATAAGCATCGAATTATGTATTTTTACAGAGACTTGTAATATAAATATTTAAAGCTTGAAAGATGATTTCAACAAACTTTAATTAAAAGTTAGGCTGTGAACTTATAACAAAAGAGTGAATTTCTCTAAATATATCTCTTTGCTTGAAGTCTTTCTTTGCGATTTTTGAATTTTAAATCAATTTCTAATAAATTGTTACGAAAATGGAAGCGGTGTAACATCGCTTAACAATAAAATGATAAACAAAAGCTACTAAAACAAACACCATAAGTATGAAAGGAAAGGGGATAGACAATTAAGCGAGAACGCAACAACAAAGAATGCAACCAAAATACACAAACAACAATGAAACTACGAGAGTTCTTGAGAAGGCGAAGAAACGAACATTCGACTTTAAGAGCATTCATCAGACTGTTTACGTGGACATATAAAAAGGCAAGACAAAGCAGACAACCAGTAGTAAGAATTCAGACAGTCTTGTGTGAAGAGACGTTGCATGTGAAGAGAACAGTCGTGGTTTGAAGATCTCAGTTGTAAAGATCTTCGTTGTTAGTGCTTACGCAATAAGAGTGAAAAGAAGAATAACGAATACGGCAAATTATTAATGTATTCATCAAGTTGTAAACAGTGGCACACAAAAATTGTGCGAACTATAAAGAATTTAAATGAAACTAAACACAAATTTATTTTTATTTTGTTTGCAATCAACGAACTCATATTTTAAACGTTTTTAAAAAGGTAAAAACGTAACAATATTTTAAAAATTCTCACTCAACCTTCGTTACGTTCAAAATTCATATTCCTTCTTTATTTGCTTGGTCAAATAAACGAATGAGAATTGCATAACTTTGAGGTTTTGGTTTTGTAGAATTTGATGTAATTCTAAGGGAAGGAGGGGGTGTGTGATACAAAACTAATTATCATCTTTTCATCAAAGCAAAAGAAAGTCAAGCATTAAAAAAATTGAAGGGATAACATGTTGCATATTAAGTCTAACACAACACCACAGAATGAAATAATATTTCAACACGCTGTAATACCATCCATTCATGTGCATATATGTATACAACAAAAAGAAAATTTTTAATTTTGTGGCATTAAAAGATTAAGTTAAAGAAAATAACAACAAAAGCAATACAAACTATTAAGACTTTTTGGTCGATTAAAAGATTAACTTGAAAAATAAACGGTTTCAAAATAAAGAAGTAAGGTAATTGCACTGGGATTTAAATTTAAAATAATAATAAAAATAATAAAATTTATCCGCCCTCATATCTGTATAAAATTTAATTTAAAAGTTTCCTTTAAGGGCGGGATAAAAATAAAATTTGAAATTTTTAAATTTAAATTAAAAAAATGCAAATTTTGTCTATCAAACCGGCTCATATTTGATTTAAAAAACTTGATTGAAATCAAAGCTGTCCGGCTATTTGAAGAAAAGAAATCTCAAAATCTGATTTGATTTGAGAACAGGTGCCCTATGGTAGAATTTATTATTCTTAACTGGCTACCACCAGTCGTATCGACGAAACAAATGGCTGAAGTATAGAAGTAAAGGTCATTCCAATGTCTTCGACTACACTATAGCTGTGCAGCACTGTGCAGCCCTTGCGCTGACCAACTTCTGCCTTTTCCCTGATTTTGGTCGAACTTGGTTAGTACAGGAACTGCGTTCACCCGTGGCATCACAACGGGCCGCTATGCGTGCTCAAGTGATATCAGAGCTACCACTCCGACCTAACCTAACGCAACTATAGCTGAACCCGCGTTCGACCGTTCTTTTTTTTTAGGAAAATACCAAATAAATTCTATTCTATTATTAACGGACAGATCTCGATGCAGCGACGAAGCTGAAATCTTTACAGAACATTGAAATTTTTGTCCCTTGAGCTATTCGTTTATTCAGACTTAAGTAAGATTACATGTAAAGATTACCGCTGTACGCATAAGGCATCAGAGTATATTGTTACGAAAGTGAAGAATCTAAATACTGGTGTTTTGCTTTTACACCGCTTAACATTAAAATTATAACAAAAGCTACAAAAATACAACAACAAACGCCTGCCTAATGAAATGGTAAACAAGTAAACAAAAATACAACAACAAGCACCAACATAAAAAATGGTAAACAAGTAAACAAAATCCACAAAAACCACTACAAGTCTAAATGTAAACAAAATACATAAAGAACAATAATGAATGATACATTTATAGAGGCTTTGAGAAGGGAACACGAACATTCGCCTTCAAGAACATTCATCAGACTTTTTGCCCTGCCATATAAAAGGCAAGGCAAATCAGGCAAGTGAGTTAGTGAACTTCAGTCAGTCTTGTGTGAAGACGAGGTGCGTTTGAAAAGAGTAATCGTGGTTTGAAGATCTCGGTTACAAAGATCTGTCGAACAAGTGACTAGTAATTGTTTATGCAAAGAGTGTAAACAGAGCATCAAGTTGTGAACAATGGCACATAGAATTGTGCACACAATAAAGAATTTAATTAAAACTAAACACGAATTTATTTTTATTTTATTTGCAATCTACGAGCTCATATTTTAAAAGTTTTTATAGAGTAAAAACGCAATTTAGGTGTAGGCACATTTACCGACATTTATGATCTTGGGGTGCGCGCATTTAATCTAACATTGGCCAAGACTGCCTGATGTCTTCTGTGGAGATATTGAATCATTCGTTGGTTATTCTTCCTGTTCACGGGGACATTAAACGTAACAAAAAAGCCTTCACATTTGCACAGATGGATTGAACTGAAAATTTATTTGAATTAATACATGAGATTAGCAATTAACCTCACATAAACTTCACATATTCACGACAGGCCAGACTGATCTGGCCTTCTATGGACGCAGAACAAAACTTGCGTAAAACTTTGCCACACACCGACTTTTGCTGCAGCTGTAATGATGAGGAAGAGGCACATGAGATTAGCAAATAACCTCACAAAAACTTCATATATTTACCAGAGACTGGATTGATCTGCCCTTCTATGCATGCAGAACAAAATTTGTGTAAAACCGTTCTAGAGTTCAAATTGAAAACTACCTGCCACTGGATGTATACTTTCGGAGGATGGGAATGCCTCATAGCGACTTCTGGGGAAGCTGAAATGATGAGGCGAAGAGGAGGTACAACATCTCCTCTGTTATTGTCCGGCAATTGGGAACTTGTCTAGCCAAAGTGATTTGGACAGAATCCACAACTTTATAATACTAAGGCGATTGTTGAGAAATGCCTGACTAGAGTTGTAATTACAAAACAATTCGTTGCGGCTATCAATTTAGACTCGTCTAACTGGGTTTTGAAGTCCCTGTACACTAGTAGTTAGTGTGTTGGCTTATTAGATGAGAGCCCCTGGTTCTAGCCCCTGCTTAACATCTAGAACAAATCGAAATATAAAAAAATAATTCCTTACGACGATATGCAGATACTGCTGACAAAAATTCTGAAAATAAAGGAAATTTCAATGAAAGTTTCTCAAACTTGTCAGTAGGAGCCGACGTTAAACTGTAGGTCCTGTCACTAATGGATACAATTAACTGACACAACGTGGGTCGTGTAAGAAGCTAGATTGTAGTCCTTAATAAAAGGTTAAAATGACCAATAAGTAAGTGGGGTTTTAATCGTGTAACAATCGAGTACCAAGTTTAAACTAAAAACTTTTAAAATGCCAAAATTTTATTTGGTTGTAATTTTACATTATTTTTTTTTAAATTGAGAACCAGGAAAAACGCTTAAACCTTCTATGGACTTTTAACCATGTCCACAAGTGTTTGAAATACTTTAACACTACTCTACCCCACGTCAGCTTTGTTTAATGCTAAGTGACCACTTTTTTAAGTCCCGTAAATCCTATTAAATTAACTTTATTTAAAGTTAATGCAACACATTTACTTCAATTTACGTTTGTTCTTAACTTATCCTTTGGTTTTCAATATCTTTCTTAAGCATATTTTTCTTGACATACTTTTCGTTAAGATTACTTATAGAATCTTAAATCCATAAGACATTTTTGATGTTGGGTTTGTTTTTTTAAGGAAATATATAATGTATTTTCTAACAAAGAAAAAAACCGACATGCTTTTGTGATTACCATGTTTACAGATTTTCGAAAAATTAATTTCAGTTGATTGTTTCAGACAAGTTTTACAGTATAGAAGTACTTGTGAGTGGTTACGTAAAGTCTTAAGGAGTTGCCTGGTACACAATTTATAAACTTGTATACGAATTTAAATTCCTTAATTTTTTGAATATTACAAAGCATTGTTTCATTATCGCTATACAACATACAAGAGATTAACAGTAACTTTTAAAGTTAAGTCTATGTTTGAACTTGCCACGTTATATATTATTTTCAATATGACAACTTCAAATATAAACAAAATGAGCACATACAACAACAAAAAACGAAGCCCGTTGTTGTCACTGCGTTTAAAAAAAAAAACTTGTTTAATTGAGCAGTGTTATCGTTGTTGTTACTGCCATATTTTTGAAAACAGTTAACTTTATTTTATCATTAGGGTGTAATAACGAAAAGAAGTTAAAGGTGACTTTAAAGTTCACTTTAGCTAAAGTTATATTTAACTAAACCCAACTTTAACGGCAAGTTGTAATAATGACCCCTAAAATGAAAGTTTTACAAGCATTATCCTATGACGATTTGATAAGCTAAAAAAAATTAAGCTTTTGAGGACCGTCGTAAGCTAACCACACAAGAAAAAGTCTAACAGGGCACTATTTCTGCTATCAGTTTACATAACCTCTACATGAGATGAACATGCTCACAAATCGAGCTTGCGGAATATCAAAGTTGTCATGAGCTGTGTGGTAAGTAGCGCCGTACTATTGAAACCATTTGCGGTTGGTGTGCAGATTATTCAATTCTAGTCAAAAGAATTTGGTAATCTTCGGCCTAATGTGCTCTCCGTTGACAGTGACGGCCTGGCCAAAGTTATTTTCAAAGAAATATTGGCCGCTAATGTTTCCAGCCTAAAATCCACATCCATGGGATGTTCTTCGATCTTATGTGGATTGGTATCGTTCCGCATTGGTCAATTTTGTTTATTCACGTAGGCATTCATCCAGAAATGCTCCTTATCGCTGAGTTTGATTTTTTGATGAAAAGATGCTCAAATAGAACAGAATTTAACGTAATGTGAAGATATAGTTGAGGGTGAACTTACCAGGTCTAAAGCTACTTTGAAAGTGATGGTTTTTTATTAGTAAATCTGTAACATATTAAAGCACTCACAGTTTGTATTATACAGTATGACTTAACCAATCATAGGAATTGAAAAAAATATTCCTGAAGAGTCATCTCAATTTTCTTTGTAAATTGCCGGAAAAAAATTAAACCCTCAAGCATTTTACACCAAAAAAAGAAATTAAATTTTTTAAAGCTCTTTTCACATTCTCAAGAGTTTTCCAATGTTTTTCGTGCTTGTATTTGTTTAGCTTTTAGCAGTATTTCAACTTTTTTTAAATGATTTAAAAGCCAAAACCCAGCATGAATAAGAAAACCGAAAGTTGCCAACAGCTGTTGATGGTTTCATAAATGTTCCTTGGCTGCCATTAGCTGCCAAATATGTTATAAAAAATTTAACCAAAAAAATAAAAATGGGGATAAAGGAAAGTGCTGAAAAATAAGTTAAAAGTCAACGAAAATAATTTTTTAGAAAAAAAGGAAAAAAGGAAAGAATAAGATAAAATATAAGTAAAATATTTAAAATGCTTTGGCAACATATGGCAATTAATTTTGTCTAGAAATCCCAAAAAGGCATAGTGATATTTATAGTCGTAGCAATTTTAAATGAAACAATTAATCTTGTATGATACACACAACATACACTGGTCATTACAACCATCAGGATTACAACCTAGCTTCTCACACCACTTATGTTGTGTTTGCTAATTTTAAACAAAAGTGGCGGGACCTACAATTTAAATTCGACTCCAACGACAGATTTGTGGAAAATTTTTCATGGTAATTTTATTTACTCTCAAACAAAAATACCGAATACATCCTATTAGAATAATGCTTTACTACCGTCAGAGAACGTCAATCAAGTATTCACTGACAAATCCCGATTAATCGACAAAGTTAAATTGTATCCTGAATTTTATTTCCTCTCAGAGTTGTCACTAGGAGGCTGCTGAGAGGAAGTAGCCGAAGCAATATGTTTCTTGTCATATTTAGTTTTTTTGGAGATGACTGATCTGGAGTTTGAACCATAGGCTCACGTCTAAGAAGCCAACACACAAGCTACTAGACTACGGCGACTTTTGCGAATAAACCAGAAATAATTCATGAGCTTAAATCAGAGCTCTAATGAGATATCGATTGGATACAGCCACATCTTGGTGAGAGTAATGCAAAGACTATGGCCTTAATTGTAGTACTGATTTTCGCAAATACGAATAGTTCAACTACAGCTTGACTTGTTAATTAATAGCCCAAAGCTTCAATATGAAGGCAACTAAGACATACACTTCATTCATGTCTGCGTGTACAATATTGATCCTTTACAGTATTTAATGGAGCCGTTACAATGTTATGAAACAATTTCAATTCAATTTCAATTCATTAGAATTTCGAAATTCGTTTTAAATTACTTTTTAAATCCTGCAAAAATTCAATTCCTTTGATAAAAAACCAAAATTTTATTTTTCCAAAGAAGAGTTCATTATTATTAAAAATTATATCCGTATTTATTAAGAAGGAATCCAACAATATTCGTTCTGTACTTCTTTATGAAATGACTGCTTCCATAAATAAAATTATTTTGGCATTGACAAAATAAACCACATGCAACGACAGTCTGCTGTTTGGTTGGTTAGTTGAATGGATAAGGGAAAAAAGTTTAATAAAAAAATAAAAATAAAACAGAACACAAAGATGACGGTATAAAAATCGTTATAAATTTCTGCTATGGTTACATGACAAACGACAGAAACTTTTGTTGTTGCATGAACAACAAATAAATAACTTATATATGGATGGCACAACAGGAAAAAAAACTTATATTTTATGTAACATACAGACATATGTTTTAAAAACACTCCACTCCCATATACACACTCTATCAAATAATTTTGTTTAAAGTTCTCTCTCTAAAGTATTGACAAACGAACAAATATCTCCTCATATTGCCAAACTCCAAATCAGCATATCACAGTACATTCCAAAGCATTTTAAAAAGTTTGTTTTCTTTTTTTAGAGCAGCATAAAGAATTTTCATTCAAAGGATACTGAATTCTATTGGCGTATCAATAAGGATTTGTGCTACATATTGTTGAATATTTTTATTTAAAGCAACATCATGCCAAAAACTATTGTACTTTTGTCAATATGTTCTGAAATTTTAAAATTTTATTTTATGCAGACATGTATTTATTGATCTTATAAAGGTTCCGCCAAATAACTTTTTTTTTTTTGAAAATGCTCAATTGCCTATTTAGACCATAGCAATGAATCGTATTTTCTCTACTCATAAGTACTCATACTCAAATTTTGAGTATGAGTGAGTCAAGAATATTGAAATTCAACTACTCTGATTCATTCGTACTCGCTACAACATTGATTTATAAGTATAGGTTGCAATGAGTATGAGTACAACGTTGACATCAAACTCACAACATTCGATTCATTGTTTGATTCATACGCCTACTCATTCAGATTCATAAATTTAGAAAAATACTTATAATACTTACGAATGATTCGAGTGACATCAAAATTTACAGTAGTAGTTATTGTTGCATTTACAAAAGAAGAAAAAAGAAAAGACAAAGACAGAAAGCAAAGCACACACACAACCTTCTAGCGAGTATTGTGGTGTTCGTACTCGAATCATACTTATTACGTGCTTCGTGTATATGTTGAATCATAGAGAGTCTAAATCAACAACATCATGGGTATTGTTAAGTATGAGTACGATGAGTATTTCTAACTTTGAATATGAGTATGATATTAACCCTTCTGCATCCCTTGGATATGTGCCCTTCCTATGATCCCGTGGGTCAATATGACCCAACGTTAAAATGTAAACAAAACTTCATATTTAATATAAGAAATTCATTTGTTTTGTTGTTTTTTTTTTGAAATATAATAAAAAATAATGATAACTAAAATAAATAAGTCATATATGGCGGGCTTTGATGGAATGTATTGCCAAAAACTGCACCGACCTCGAAATGGAACCAATTGTTCATCTACAGTAACATTTTCATGAGGATTTTAAAAAACTTTGAGCTGATTACTCCACTTATCCCAAACGTTTCTTATCGGTGCTAGTTTGTCACGAAGTTTTCTTTCTTCTCTATCTTCAGAGCTGTCAAACCGTAGACACTTTGATATGCTCGCAAATCGCTTGAGACTCATTGTTGCTCGAAAAACAGGTTTACCGTTTTTTTCATTCCACAAGCTAGTGAGATTTTCTCCATGAGATTTATAAACCCCTGCCATTATTTGTAATTCAATATATGCATCAAGCTCTATCATATCAATGTTTTGCCAATTATTTTCATATAATTCTACACTTTTTTGATTTGTCATTTGGATCACAATATTTTTTATATTTTATGATATAAACTAATCGAACGAACACTTTATATCTGTTACCATAGATGTTGCTCTTTTGTTAGATCCAGGCTTATTCAATAAAATTTGATTTTTCGGTAACCTGCCTGTTTGAAGTGGTGGTAGTTCTTTCCAAACTACACTTTTGTCTTTTGATAAATAAGTGCTGTGATCTATTCCTACCGCAGCTTCCACCACCACGCTTTCAACGCTATTATTTGATGATGAATATGGTTCGTCTTCTGCATCGCTATCGGATGAAAAAATTTCATCACTATCATCAAAAATATCATCATCTTCGTCATTCATTATTTGTTGCAACTGAAGATCACTAAGAATCTGAAGCAATTTCATTATGGAACAATCAAGTATTAGAAATTTTATTTTACAATACCTACTTTTCTTCTTTGTGACATTATGTAAAAATATTCAATTATGATGAATTACAAAAAAAAAAAAAATATATGTATGCACTCTGATCACCAAAAATTAAGCTGAACTCATTGAAAGAAAATATTCTAATGTGAAAAATTCGGCACGCACGAAAAGATTCACACCCGTGGAACGCACGAATTTACACCCGTGGAACGCACGAATTCACACCCATGGAACGCACGAATTCACACCCATGGAGCGATCGAATTCACACCCATGGAACGTGCGAATTTACACCCATGGAACGTGCGAATTCACACCCATGGAACGTATGAATTCACACCCGTGGAACGTGCGAATTCACGCCCGTGGAACGCACGAATTCACACCCATGGAACGCACAAATTCACACCGAAATATTGAAAGCGAAATATTTTTATTTCATATACTAAAAGGAGAATCACCGAATTGCAATTTGAATGAACTCTTTTGTGTACACAGTTCAAGTGTCAATGCGTTGGCATATAATCATAATACAAATTTCAAGAGATACCTTTGCGAAATTCTCCAAATCCTCACTTTGAGTATAATAAAATTTTAAATGATTTAATAATATTTTTTAGTTGAAAGCGATTTTATTGATTATTTGACTGAAAATATTATTGATCGATGATTCTGAATGGTAAACTTGTAATATCGCATGTTGGGTCATATTGACCCAAAGGATATTAAATGTGTGTAAATCGTGTTTTGAAATGTGGAGGGGGAAGGAAAAATTTAAATTTTATTGTTTTCTTTTAAAAGCATAGTTTTTGTGCCTGTGATGAATAAATTAAAGTTTCACGATTATATCTTATAATTAAAGGGAAAAATTTTGTGTTTGAAAATCAAAATTGGGTCCAATTGACCTAAGGAGTGCAGAAGGGTTAAAGTAAGAATGAATGCGTATAAGCATCTGAAATTATAAGTATGACTCGAATCTACTCATCGTTTTGAATACTCGTTGCTCATCTCTGGACCATAGTAGCACCTTTTGGTAATAGTGATCCTATGCTTGATCTCCAGCCTGACATCATTTTTGGTGGTAACGGCGGAGCCAAGATAAACAAATTCACTGGTTATATCGAAAGTATAGCTTTTGGTCGTAATCTGGGATCTTGTCGACTTCATATGGTTTGTTTTGTAGGATTACGACCTAGCTTGTGACACCAGCCATGTTTTGTTTGTTAATTCTTTGCAACAGTGATGGGTCGTCTAGCTGAATATCTACTTCGAAATACAGATTTTAAAAGTTTCTTTAATGGCCATTAGTTACTCTCTGAGATTTGTTCGAAGACTGATGGATGTAGGTGCTGAGATTTGAACTACATACCTCATAGACTATGACGACCACAAATTTTATTGCGGTTTCATCAAATTTGATGTAGAAAACTTTATTCGTCTAAAGAGTTGATTAATTGTTTCTCGTTGAAGTCAATTTATAATTATAAATTACTCCGTAAAACTTCCCCGGAGAGATGGGTGTATAGTGGATATGATGTACTATGTGAGAATCAGCCAAGCTCGTTCTTTCCGACCAGTAGCCAAGAGACGGGGTTGACTACAAACCGATGAATATATGTTCGCATTCAGAAAAAAACACAAAACATTCCATCATAGCTTTCAAATTATTTATTTATTATAAAAATTAATGTAATTAAGTATTTAAATTCATAGTTTTTTAGAATTAATATTTTGTAATATCACCTAATTGCCTGCAAGGAATATTTCCATAGGCAAATAAAATAAAATGAAACATTATATAAAATAAAATGAAACATTATACAACCCTTCAGTCAGTATTACGGCCAATCTCCTCAGACCACTCATGTTGTGAGCGTTAATTTTATACATGAGTGGCGGGACCTACAGTTTTTAAAGTCGACTCCGAACGACAGATTTTTTGAGAAGCACTTCATGGCAATTTTATTTACTCTTAGAGTTATTGCCAGAAATCTGCTGAGAGGCAGTCGCCGAAGAAATATTTTTTTTCATATTTCGTTTTGTTGCCCGACCTGGGACACGAACCCGGGCCTTATGTCTAATAAGCCAACACACTACCTACTAGACTACGGCGACTTAATAGGCTTCAATTCATAATAAAAATGTGGCTCAGTAAGAGCGCACATTTTTAAAATTAGTGTTTATTTTTTTGCCAGTGTCAACTCTGAAATTTTGGCAGTTGTCACATAGTCTAGTAAGTAGTGTGTTGGTTTATTAGACGTGAGACCCCGGTTCAAACCCCAAGTCAGACAACTGCAACTAAACGAAATATGAAAAAATATTTCTTCCGTGACTTCCACTAAGAAGATTTCTGCAAGAGAATCTAAAAAACGGTAGACGTCTTTTCAGCATTAAATAAATAATCCAAATGTAAGAAAGTTTAGAAGTCTACAAGATGTGTTCCGAATAATAACTAGACCGAATATGAAATATAAAAAATAATTCCAAATGTCTAGATAAATCTGACGTCTGACACCTTTCACAAAATAAAAGAAACAAAAATAAATAAATTCGTATAAAATAACAAAATATTTAAAATACATATCCTTAAATGTATTTGAAAGCATAAATTATTGGTGACTGTTATGAACTTAATTAATTATTCAATTTCTATAACAAAGAAAAAAATTATAAACCACATATCAAAGAACGGAAAAAATTGAATTTTTGGATATTGAGTTGGTTATTATTTTTAAACTTATTTTATATTGGCAATGGAAATTGAATTGGTCTGCAGCAGAAAATTTTGTTTATGACAGGTTATTTTATTTTCTAGTATTTAGTTTGTGAATTTGATAACAAAAAAGGAATCATAATAATAATAAAACGGGTTGGGAATCATACACCGCATTATGTGAACAATGAGTAGACAATAAATTAAGAAAAATTCAAGAAAACATTCTCAGAAAACTTTATTAAAAGAATAAGTTTTAAAACAAGTCAAAAATAAGTATAAAATGATTCTTGAAATATTTATTAGTATGTTGAAAGAAAATTTCATCGTAGTCTAGTACACTACCGTAGCCTCGTACACTTATTAGACGTAAGGCCAAACCCCATGCCAGACATCTAGAACAAAACGATATTTGAACAAATATTTCTTAGGCGACTTCCTCTCAAGAGATTTCTAGCAAATACTGTGAGAGTAAATAAAGTTGCCATATAAAGTTTCTCAACAACCTTTCGTCCGTAGTCGAGTTTGAACTATAGATCCCGCCGTTCATGTACTAAATTAAGACACACAACTTAAATGGCGTGAGAAGTTAGGTAGTAATCGACCAGACTGAAGGGTTGTAATGACTCATTATGTATGTATAGTATGTACTTCACCATGAAGAGCACAACATATCTCACATTGTCTAAAAATACAGCAAAGCAATCAAATGGAAAACTATAAATTATGTGACCATATAAACTGCCTTCTGTCGTTGCCTCTAGAGGCAAAAGCATTTACAACTACTCTACCCAGCATCTCTAAAATGGTTCAAGTTTAGCGTTTAACAATAAGGAAAACACAAAAATGAGCTCCATTCACTATTCTTTGCCCAGCATTCAGGTAAGAACCACCAAAATGTCTGGACGAGATTTTTAAGTAAACATAATATAAATATAATATGTATACATATGTGTACACATGTGTACCTATATTCTTTATTTTTAAATCCATAACTATTGTTTTGTCAATCTTTGTTGCACATATACAATAGGTGGCAATTTTTCTATGTCCTTTAAGATTTGTAGCTTTTGTAAGCAGTGTTGCAGCAGGTTAGAACATTAAGACAGTCACTGAATTTAAAACAAATATCCCTTACTGTCCCTTCTACGCCTTAACAGAGAGGGTAGGATTACGTATTTTATAAATTTCATATAACAGAGTCCTTTCAATGACAACAAAAGTTTTTCTTTAATTTGCTTTAACATTTTATTTTCTTTAGAAGTGCCATTATTGAAAGTTCGTTGTTGTTTTTGTTTTATTCTGCATGGTTGAATAAAAATCTTTTGTATGAAGAAAAGAAGACAACGACAGGAAAACAAAAAGAAAATTTAATTAATGAAATTTTCTAAAAACTTTAAAATAAATGTTTGAAAATCGGGATGAAGTTTATCGAAATTTACTACCAAATTGGTGGAAAATATGTGTGTGCAAATGTGTGAAATATTTAATAAATTTGTGAAAATTTCTTGTCGTTAAAATCTTGCCTTCCAGTATGGATTAAAGATGTCAATCGAATTATTTCAATCGACTGAACGTTTATAGTTCAGAAAACTACCAGTGATCTCGAGTACTGTATTTAAGTGATAAACAATGTGTCATTTGATGCAACAGAAAGTGTTGTTTCATCAAGAATAGATCATATGGTCACAGAGTGATCTTGCCTGTGAAGCAAGCTGCCCGCATATCTACTCGTTTATCTAACCTAACCTTCATCAAGAATATATTTCTTAAGGGATCCAATATTAAAATCTCTTATAGGTAGCCTGACCACAGTAGTGTTTTCTATGCAAAGGTCATTGCAATTTTGAAACCAGCACAATGCTTGTTGTGTTGTGTTGCTTGGCGCGACTTTCCCTCAAAATCTGCTGACTAACTCTGACAGCCAGGTTGCAATTTAGTCCCTAACAAAGATATTTTAACCGTTCGTTCTTGTCCATGATCATGATCTTTCATATGTAACTCTTATATACATAGATTCCGGGACATAATAATATTTTTGGAAATTGCATTACTGATGAGTTCGTCAAAGTTGGTACGGAGCTCGCAATCTTAAACATGTTATAGAATATAGATAATCCGTTTGCCTCAGTTAAATTGGATATTTTTTAATAGTTTCATACATACATAACACATACATTGGTCATTACTATTGTTTAGTTAGGATTATGACCTCGTTTCTCACACCACTTATGCTATGTCTTAATTGTATACATGAGTGGCGGAACCTACAAACTTTTGAGAAATTTTTTTTGAAGCTCTTTTACACGATAATATTTTAGGACATTTTAAACATTGAACTTTTTAAAATATTGCCAAGCAATAGAACTCATTTTATGACATTCAATTTCAGAAAAATTTGTATTTATTTGTAAAATAACTCTTTGCCAATTCTTCTTTCTGTTGTGATTCTTCTTTGTATCGCAGTTCATAGTGAAAAGAGCCGTAAAATAGAATATACCTAAAAATTAAAAATATTCGAAAATGTCGAATAGTTCGACACTAAAAAACCGGTTTTTCGAATAACTCGAAAACCGTCACTTTTTTAAAACCGGTTGAATAAAACCGAGAAAACGGGAAAAGACCGGTTTTTCGAATAATTCGAAAACCGGTCGTGACAACTCTAAAGCCAACACACTACCTACTAGACTACGACGACTACAGAAAAGGTTTCATCGGTGAAAATAATTTTTCAATGAAAGCTGGGCTCAGTTGCCAACTAATCAAGATCCTCTCCGCCGAACAGACGTGGTTGTCTATAATTTAACCGTCTGTGGTGATTTGGAAAAACAGACTAATTAAATGGCAACTAATTTCACACGTGTAACTTCAACCAGATGACCCTTATCAACTGTCAAATTTCGGCGGTCCCTGTTGTAAAGCCATGTATCTACTTACATATTCATACATACATGTTAGTGGATTATTTTTGTCCGCTTTTATGGTTACATGTGGCGTATGAGTAATATTTTAATCAATTAAGCTATCGGTTATTACTCATGCGCCTGTAGCACTTCATTTATTTGTTTATGGTATACAAAATATTATCTTTTAATAAAATCTTCATTTTAAAAGATTTATTTTCCAACAGTTTAATGCAAAACTGTTTACAAAACTGTTTACTTATATATATATACATATATTTACATATATATATATTTTTTTCATATTTTGTTTTGTTCGAGATGTCTGACCGTGACCAGTTTAGATTTCTTTCATATGTAACTCTTATATGGATTCCTGGACATAATGATATAATGATGAGTTCCTCAAAGCAGGTACAGAGCTTGCAATCTCAAACATGTTATTAGAATATATAAATTATCCGTTTGCCTCAATTAAATTGGATATTTTTCACCAGTTTTGCTGAGAATATTTCTAGACTCTGCTGAACACTTATGGATAAGAAGAGAACCGACTTAGATTTATGTTTAAATTGCATGGCCATCTACCTTACAATAGTGACCACTATTAGTTGGTGGGAAAAAAATCTAATATGAAATTCATTAGAGAATTTTGTGACCATCTGGACAGAATTAGGATTCATTATAATTTTGTTATCGAAATCAAACTTCACAATGAGACTTAGTAACAAAAATATATGGTGTAATCTGGAAACTGCATGGTATACATATGGGTCAAGAAAGAACAGGTGTAGGAGTTTTTAGTCCAAGAACGAAATATTCCAAATTCATGGGGAAACTTGCAGGCATCTTCCAAGCGAAAGGTTATCGAGAGATGTGCTTAACTCATTTTGAATAGGAGGTACAAAAGACAAGACATTGAAATATTAGCTGACAGTCAAGCCACCATGCGAGCACTCGACCCTTATGAAGTTATATCGAACATAGTATGGGACAGTTCGACAAAGCTGAATCAGCTAGGTGGGCAAAATAAGATTACGCTCTTTTGGGTAACAGGTGATGTTGAAATTCTCGACAATGATCAAGCCGACAAGTGATGATGTGGAGTGGGGAGAGTCAATGATGTGGAATGGAGGCGAAAGGAAAGAAAGTTTGAGGCAAAACTCTTTTCAGGCCTAGTGGGTTTGATCCAACAAAATCTTTTTAGCAAAATACAATAAGAGGAGTCATGCATCAGACTATTATTCAGAATAGGGGCAGTTTCAAACACAAGATGCAGTTTACGTGGCGATGAGAATGAATAATCAAACACAGTCTTGGGAACCTGTATGGCAGGGAACTGACATTGTTGTACGGAAATTATTACAAAACAAGATCTGCACCATCCATTACAGCAATAATCTGAGGTGGAAAACCTATCTTTTGACAGAGCACTATAGACACAGACTACACTTATTCAGAACAGAGTTTCGAGAGTAACATATAGATTCTGAAACGATGAGAATTAATCATCGTGACCTATGGGGCAGTATACTGGCATTGGCAGGGAGCAGCATTGTGAGGTTTATCAGAGCAATAGGCTTCGAAAAGAATTTATTGAGATATCCTTTAAACTAGGGAAAGCACAATAGAACAGACGTAATAATAAGGCACCTCTTCACGACAATAATTATAATAATAACCACTCATAAATTCATTGCTCCATTATTGTCTATATGCGATGCGACTTTTAAACTTCTCTCTGGCTTTCCCTGAAAGCTCATGCTGAAAGGCAAAGTAATCACCCTTATTCTGGTTGACGTCGTCGACGTCGTCTTGCGTCGACAGTTTAAAATTGGTATTCTGTTTGTCGTTATTGACAGTTATAGATGACTGTTCGACACACATTTGGTATTCTGTGAGTCAATACGCCGTCGATATTGTGTTGTGTCGACTCTGATTTTATCAACATCATTTTTGGTAACGCCGGCGACAACGACAACCAGAATAAGGGTAAATATTTTGTTATGGTAAAATTCCCTTAATGTCATGTTTTAAATAACGTTATAAAGCTTATTATATGATAATCTCCACTCGAAAATATCTCTTAAAATCTTTTTATGTTTTAAATAACGTTATAAAGCTTATTATATGATAATCTCCACTCGAAAATATCTCTTAAAATCTTTACTTTATCTTAAGCTTTTTACTAAGACTCGCTAACAAAGGAAATTTCTTTAAAATTTTCTTCTTACTTCAGAGCATTTTACTTTTTCTGTAATATTCAGTTTTCTCTCAAATAAAAAATTATTGATCATAACTTACACATAATTTGCCAGAATTATAAGAAGTTAGTGTTAAACTAAAAAATTCCTAAATTTACAAAAATTTAAAGAAGTTCAACAAGCATTGCACAGCCTTCAAAATTGTCATGGCCTCTGCTTGGAAAACAGTGCAATCGTCAGGCAGTCTATAAGAAAGTTAAATATCAGAACCTATAATAAAGCAGTCACTGCCCACCCTATGACTCATTTCTATGCCATCCGTCCGGTTAAACGTCAAGGGAACCATTGGGAACCTTCGGTTCCTCAGACCAAAACTCCCTAGAGGCAATTTTAAAATCGGATATACTATTCAGAAAGTTCTAAAGAATCATAATGCGTCTGTGTTTTCCCAGAATAGCAGCGTGGTCGTAGTCCAGATCCATGTTCGTAATACAGATCGATGTTGGCTTATCGGACGTGAGGCCTATAAAACGAAATATGGGAAAATATTTCTTCGCCGACTTCCTCTCAACAGATTTCTGACAAAAACTCTGAGAGAAAATAAAAAATTTACGTGTAAAAGTTCTCAAAAATCTGTCATTAGGAATCGATTTTATACTGTAGATCCCGCCACTTATGAATAAAACTAACAACCTAAGTGCTGTCAGAAGCTAGATCGTAACGTGAGAATTGTAATGGCCAATTATTTATGGGTGTATGTATTGATCAGAAAACGACCAGAATAAGCCACTAGCCACGGCAATGTAATTTTGTAACATGACAAAGCACCCGCACACAAAGCATCAGGCTGGGAGATACTACCCCGTACGCACTTGCTAAGCAGCACTTTTATTCGTACGAGGAAGTTGAAAATTGAGAGACTAATTGCTTTCCTTCAAAGAACAAACGGTTTTATTGGAATCTAAAAATTGTCTGAAATGTGAAAAAAAGTGTAGCCAGTAGTGGTCAATAATTTGAAAAAAATATTTTTTACTTTCCTATTAAAAATTAGTCTTATTTTTTCACAATACACCTTGTATATGCAGTTCATTATAGCATTAACCTTCAGCAATTTTTAAAATTAATTTTCCATATTTTAGAATTTAAAGATTTTTTTTAATAAAAATAGACTAATTTACATACGATATTTTAAAATATTACAATACTAAGACGTCAAAATATAAAAAAGGAAATCAGAACGAAAAAAAAACAAAACTCACAATATTTGCCATAAAAAATTAAAATTAACACATTAAGAAAAACAACAGGGCCATCGCCTGAGTGCTGGTTTAAAAAAAAAAAAAAAAAAAAAATAAAAAATTTACAAGTGGCTACATTGGCTTTCAATTACATACTACAACAGTTTTATTTAAAAAATTTTTGCAATAAAAGAAACAAAGCGTAATATTCTATGGCAGCGCTATTTAACCAAACAAAAACTGTACACTTAAAAAAAAAAATTTTTTTTTCATACATTATTTATTGGGTCTTTCCTTTCAAAATTTACAATAAGTATTCAAATCTTAACCTAGAATAATACAAAAATAAAAGTTGTTATTGCCACTGCAACGTACAACAAAAAGTGCTCATCAAAAGCAAATTTATCTGATCAGATCATTTGTTTGAACCCTCTTGAGACGTCTGTGACCCTCGAATATAAGTAAGTCTCTTACAAGACGGTTGGGATGTTCTCTAATCCTAGAGACGTAGTTGACCCTTGCTATTTTTATTTCCTCTCGAACTAGGGGCACCTTCAGATCTTTGTGGATGTTATTGTGTCTCATATACCAAGGAGCACCTGTTATTATTCTAAGAAGTTTAGATTGCCGCCTTTAAAGCTTCTCTACATTGGATGGTGAGGCTGTTCCCCACAGTTGGATACCATAAAGACAAATAGGTTTCAATACTGACTTAGTTTTAGTTCGAAGTCAAGGGTTGACTTAGGTCCAATAAGCCAGTAAAGCTGTGCTGTTCTGAGTTTGACCTGGGCAATTTTGGCAGCTATATGGTAAGCCCAGGTAAGGCGACGGTCGAGATGGATGCCCAGATAGCTTACACTATTATGGTTTGGTACTGCCACACCATTAATCATGATGGGTGGACAATTTCCTCTTCTCAGTGTACTTACATAACATACATAATTGGTCATTACAAACCTTCGGTCAGGATTACGACCTAGCTTCTCACACCACTTGTGTTGTGTGTGTTAATTTTATACCTGAGCGGCGGGACCTACAGTTTAAAGTCGATTCCGAACGACAGATTTTTGAGAAACTTTTCATGGCAGTTTCATTTACTCTAAGAGTTTTTGCCAGGAATCTGCTGAGAGGAAGTCGCCGAAGAAATATTTTGTCATATTTTAAATTTTGATGTCTTACCTGGGGTTTGAACCCTGGCCTTACTTCTAATAAGCCAACACACTACCTGCTAGATACGACGGCATCTCAGTGTACTCACAAAAATGTAAAAGAAATTAAGAGGCAAAACAAAAACTAATAAATAAAGATGGCGTGATAACTAAAACAGCAGAAAAACTAATATTCAGTTATTCACAGACTAGTAAATGTACAAGAGAAGAATTGGTTCACTCTCTCCAGAAATATTCCCAAAGACTTTTAGAAATATGTGAGCTTGCTTACACTAAACTCTTAGTGAGCTATTTAGATAACACAATTTTTTTAATTAGGAAAGGAAGTTTTTTATGCTTGCTCATCAAACCAATACCTATGTTTTTCAGAGTAGTAGAATTGAACTCAAAAATTCTACGCGTATATCTCATTTACAGTACTCGTGATATAACAGAAAATACAGTCATTGTTAAAACTCTACTTACCTCCAACATATCTACTAAGTCTAGAAAGCCAATGATTTTTTAAAGAGTAATCAAATTCATTTTTATAAACAAAAAACCTTAAAAGAATCACGAGAGAGAAAAGTATGAAATATTATTAAAAAACCAAAAAATTCCAGCGACAGTGTGTACACACAGATTAAGAAACCAACACGCTGTTTTTTACTAAATCTTCTGTTTCGAAAACCGTTCTCATGTAAAGTTCTTTGTACTGTTCGCGGATGGGAGATATTTCTGATTTTAAGACAATAATGCCTTCAGCTTACTTTGAAATTTCTGTTCTTGGGCTTTTTCGAATTTCCTGAAGAATAAATTTAAGGTTTCTACCTACAATGATTGGCCTCCTTTGGCATTCATTGGTATATCTAAAATTCAAATGTATGCAAGGATTTTAACGCACCATTGATTAAAATAATCATGAGATGTGCTGAAACGTAATTAAAGAAGCTATACAAAGATGACAATAATCATTGAGGTTAATTAAACGAATAAAATGTATTTCAATCGCATTAGACATGTATTGGGTCTATCGATTTAAAGATAATAAACGCCAGCTTCACCTTATTTTTTCGTTTTCAAAGAAATCATTATGGCTACCAATGAGTATGATTAATATTTAATTATAAAACTTTACTCATACGATAAGTATAACACATATAAGGTATGATATTGTGCAATTATCAAATAAACCAAAAGCAAAAATATTATTCTAATAACAATTGCAATAAGTTAATGAAGTTTTATTTATTTAAAGAAAACTATTTAATATTTTAAAACAATTTTCAGTATTTATTTTTCTATCATATATTTGATATCAATACATTTATAATCAATACATGAAAATCTGAATTCAATAAAAATCGAAACACCATCTCACCTTTAAATAGGTAAAGCATTTGGATGGACACGCTTAGGCCACATAAGGCCCATTGTGCTATTACAGTTACCCGCTATCCCTAGTTCTGGAACCACTCGGAGCTCCTAATGAAACGACTTAGACTATTAATGTCAATCCGAGATAGTTCCTCCAGATCACATAGTAAGCACCTAAATACCTTTTGTTCCTTTGACAGAGTGAAGAGAAATTTCAAGAACAACCAGTCAGGAGAACTAGAACCCAAACTCGAAAGCCTATGTTTAAAAGTATTTTATTTTTAAATTACAAATGTAAAAAATTTTTCTTTTATAAACCTTTCAAATGCTGCCAAAACTCAGATATTTGTAACTTTTTATGTACAGTTCACTTCACTTACTTCAGAGTATGAAGACAATGTATGGTACACAGTGAAAATAAATTTTTTTCAAATTTTTAAAAACTTTGTTTTTACTCTCATTTACCAATACAAAAATAGTGTAAAAAACAACATTATGGTCACACATACGTATATATGTATGTATATACCATATGTGTAGCAATTTTTCCAATGGTTTGCACAACTTAAAATTTCTTTATTTTTAATCCTTTGTTTTCACCACATAAACTTTAAACATTCTTATGGGGACTTAGTGCAGATGGTAGTAGAAGAAAGAAAATGAAATAAAAAAGAAAACAAATATAACTGGTTATCCACAGTTCCATAAGCCCAGCCGTGCCGAATGTTTTCGTTATATAACCATTTAACCACACCATCACACTACACGTACCTGGAGGAAATAAGCGAGCCCTTTATGGAAACATATATACACACGTTAAATGAGTGTAAAAATTATACTCCAGAGGCTAGAAAAAATAATGAACCGAATGAAAACCTGTTGTTGGTGGACAGAAAAGAAAATACTTTCACTGGCATTGGGTGCAAAATGCAAAAGTATGTTCCTGTGATGTCTTTCTTCCAGTAGAACCTGTAATAATATTCATTTACAATCATATTGTGTGAACAAGGCAATCTATTTAATTTTTCTTGGCTTCCTCAAACATTAAAGTCATTTTGCTGGCATTAAAAATAATGAAATAAAATGCTGTTGAAAAAATATATTAAGTAGACAACGTCTTTCTTTAATGAGTTCTTTCTAGAAACTTAACTTAAAGCTAAATATATTATGTACATATAAAATAACTTAATGCTAGATAACCTAAGTAGGCCAGTGATAGACATACATATGTATGTACATAAACTTAAAACTAAAGACAGTGACAAATATAAAAATAAAAAATAAAAATATATACATAAACTTAAAACTAATTGGCATAAGTTACATTTTTAAAAATATAACTACACTCAAAGAAACAACCGGACATAAGCAATACTGCTATATATATAATGTGTTTTTTAATTTTTTTTTTTTTTTTTTTTTTAGATATACATATGTATTCTTTAATAACATAGGCAGGTCGTTGTATGTACTCGGCCCAGCAAAGCTAATACGCTGTTTCGTCAATTCCAGCCGACATCTTATAACAGTCAGAAACTGACGTTGCCTAGTTTGCCGATGTGTTCTTTCAATATTTTGTTGTAGCAGAATGGAACCGTGTCCCGGATTCCTAACTATTTTAAAGACGAATTTCGAAAGCTGCAGTTTGTACAGACCCCTTATCGGTAAAATATTATTCGCCTGATTTCTAAAAAGATCCAACTTGTGATATCTAACCGGTAAATTAAAAACTAATTTTAAGTGTTGTACATTAAATATTTATTTATTAATTAAAATTATTTAATGATATTTAAAATACATTAAAAGAATGAAATAAATAGAAATCAGTAATAAGATATTAACATTGTAAATAAAAAACTACAAACTTACAGTAAGTCAAACCCGACAATATCAACAAAGCCATTTACTTTGGACAAAATTTGAAATTAAATTGAATATTCCGTCATTATCTGTGAAATATAACATCGTTCAAATGCCCGCCAAGGCTTCTCTGGGTAGAGTGCATATGAAATATCCATGACTCTGGCATATACATAAATCAGATGGCGTAGGCTTTGGTGATTTGGCTGTTGTTTGTGGCTCATACGCACATACATACCTGCAACTTAAGATCGATCATTTCGATAATTTTGTTTATTCATTTACCCATTCATGAAAAATTAGCCTCATCGCTAAAGATAATTTTTCAATTAAAATCAGGTTCAATTGCCAACTGTTCCAGAGCTCACTCACACGTCGTTGTCCATAGTCGTCCGTGGTTATTTAGCCAGATAGATTGTATAAGTGAGAACTAATTTGACGACTGTAGCTTCAACAAGAAGGCTGTTGTTAACTATCAGAGCGCTCTGTGTTGGAAGAATATATATTTTACAATTTCAGCTTTGACAAAAATCCCTGTGAATGTTCGAGTTTTAAATGTACTACCGTACAGGTATAATAATACATAAGATCTTATTTTGACGTTCTTAAATCTTTTGCAATGTAAAAACCAGAGGCAGTTGTCCATAAATTAATTGCTTAACATCATATTGGTTTTAAGGGTGAATTGTATAATAGATGTTCATACAGTCTGCATGAATTCCTCCCAATTATCCAGTATTTCTCTAAGAGTCTCGAGTATTATCAGTTAAATAAAAAATTTAATTATAACTGCAGTAGCATTTCGAAGTATATTTTAAATACAAACCTGATTCCAATATAATGCAAGTGGCACACAGGCTGCTAATAACAAAGGAATTTAGTTTCTATATTTGGAAATTTAACAGACGGACCGGACATATTTTAATAATCGATTTGACTTTTAACGTCTACGTATAGTTTTAAGTGATAAGTCGCTGCAATCTTATAGGCTTATTAGACATGAGGCCACTGTTCAAATTACACGTAAGACATCTCCAACAAATCGAAATATGAAGGAAATTCAGCGACTTCCTCTCAGTAAGCTTACTTTCAGCAAAAACTCCGAAAGTAAATGAAATTACCATGAAAAGATTCTCCAAAATCTATTGTTCGGAATCAATTTCAAACTAAAGGCCGCGCCGCAACATTTACACACACTGCATAAGTGGTGTGAAAAGCTATATCGAAGGGTTGTAATGACCAATTATGTATGTATGTACTGCCACATCGCTTATGATAATTGCTTAATGATTCGAGCTATCAAAAAATTATGTTTCCATTCATGCTAGTGTTTGCAACAGAAGCTTGCGATATAATAGGATACAGATATCAATGGTTGAGCATGCAGGAATCCTCAATCCTTTAGCAGTGATATAGCATTACTCCTGATCACAAAGATCACAATAAAGTCATGTCGATTGAGCAGAAACAGCAATACATTTTAATTTAAAAACAAAAAATGTCAAAAAATTTTTCATTCATTTTCAGCATTTTTCTTATTCGTCCAAAAACACAATTGTTTAATTTTCAGGACAAACCAAATATTTAAGGATTCTTTTGCGATCAACTGTTTAAATAAATTCCACAAACGAAATGTTAAACAAAATGTGTCGTCAGACAGTTTGGAAAAAATTCTGCTTAAAAAAAATACTGTCAGAGACAGTATTTGTTGACAGCCAACCAAAAAGAAGAAAAAAAATCAATTTCTGTGGATATTTGATGTCTTTATTCCACGTATACCAAGAAAAAAAAATTAGATAAATAACAGACAAAAACGTAATTCTTGTTTAACCAAATATGAAACTTTTTTGTATTGACTGCCATATAATGTTAAAGTCCTTTAGCGAAAAAATAAAAAGACATCTAACATGACATGCAAAAATACTGCCGTAAAGTTGGCTAAACAACTAACATAATAAGTAGTAGAAACAGCTGAAGCGCCCACTGCTATTGTTTAACTTATGAAAATATGAAAAAAGGAAACAGTTTGCATGTTGATGACTGCACCCTTTTTTAATAAAAATTCTGACAAATATTTCTCACAATGCTCTTCAAATTTTAAAGGCATACAGGAAAAATAATGAAAACAATATGTAAAGGAAAAAAGTTGTAAAAAATTCTAAGCTCGGAAAGAGTCATCTCAAGTTGAGTTCTTGTTCTTCATTTTCTTTCAAACATTTTACAGTATAAATGTTACTGCGTGACCCTAGATACACAACGTTTTACATCGTTTAGCAAATTGTTATTAAAATCTTTGAAGTAGGAATTGTGCAGGGTTTTAATGGTTGGTTACCAGGTTTTATGGCAATTTAACCTGGAAGAAAGGGAAACAACGATTCTCCATGAAACTTCTTTAAACATTCTACAGTGAGTAATTGAACGAAACCAAAAGCAATCTCTGGCATTGGTTGAGGGAGAAGCGAGTGGGTTTTATTAGCATTCTGCGTATCACTACGAAATTTGATTATCCCAAATATATACACCGAAAATCATTCTTTATCATTGTCGCACCGCGTAAGAACTTAAGATTTGAAAAATGAAAGTATTCCTATGGAAAGTAAGAAAAATTTCGCACCTATGTACATAAGCGTACAAAAGTATTTTTAAATTTAAATAAATCAAAGTGTATCTGTGTGAGATATCATCGAAATTTTTTTCTTATTTGGAAGTCCTATTGATGCCATAATGGATGGAATTTAACATCATTCACTTGTACGTTACTGCTGCTCTGAATCCGGCGGCACGAAATCAAGTACTGTTGTGGACTGTAAAAGAGCGGTTAGTAATTCCTTCCGACACAGTACGTATTGTATGGCTACCAAGTTATCAAGGAGTGAAAGAAAATTATGAGGTATATAATAAACCTAATAGAGCTGAAGAATTCTAGGACATAAACTTTGAGGACCCAGTGCATTTAGTGCATTGAAAACTAGGCTAAAAAATGGGTGGACACAGTGAATCTAGTATTGTAGAACAATGATACAGTAGATAAGCTGCAAAGATGCTGTGGAGCGATTCTGAAGAGAGTATATTATGATTAAGAAAAGGCGACTTAAATACACTGATGAGAGTCCTTACGGATCACTCTACCTTACATGTACATTTGAACAGCATAAGCTTGGTAATAATGCAGGGTAATAATGAAAGCAGAGTACGTAGAAATTACATCAAAACCATGGAAACCCTTTTTATAACATGGTCAAGTCTTCAAAAGCTTGAGATCTCAATATTATAGGCAGTATACTCTACCACTCAAATAGGCAGTGTATTCACTTATTAGACGTGAGGCCATAGTTTAAACCGCAGGTCAAATATTTCCAAAAAAAACGAAATATGAAAATATAAGTCTTCCGCGACTTCCCCTCAGCAGCTTCTTGACAAAAACTCTGAGAGTAAAATAAACTTTAAACTGTCGGTCCTGCCACTCATATATAAAATAATACACACAACATAAGTAGTGTCAAAACCTAGGTCGTAATCCAGACTAAAAGGTTATAAGAACCAATCATGCATGTATGCATGTATACTCTACCAGACATAACTCATGCCATAGGAGTTGACTGCAAGAAGTTAGAGAAGTTTATGCAAGTTACAGCCTTCCTGTAGACAATATGGTTGGTATCTCTTAACGGTGAACACACATTACATTAGGCATAAGATTAACCCGCTTGGTTGGCCTTCAACTCTTCAACCCAGCTACCGCTTCTAAACTTCACCTGCCATATCAGGTGGTGATAGAAACATATTGAGGATGGTGAAAATGGTAATACTTATTAAATTTACACTTTAACATGCTTAAAAGATTTTAACTTTTCAAAAGCCTACGTACAAATTAAAGCTTGCAAAACCAGCTAAAGATTTTTTAAATAGCATGAGGCCGCGGTGTAATTTGCTTTGTTATTTTTTCAATTAAAAAAAAAACTATGAAAGAGTTTGTCACATACTTTCAGTGTTTCATTTTTTGTAGTATGTTCCCCATCAACTAAAAATTTAACGCTTTGATTTAAAGTAAATGCCCTTTTGTTATCGTTCAAACTAAATTGCAGATGATTTTTTTTCCTTTTTTAGTCTTTGTTTTACATTTTTCGTTTAACATTTTTATTTCTTTTTGTTTTTCTCTTCTCTCTCTGTAAACTAAACACTGTTTGTTTATTAAAAAAATTCTCAATTTTTTGTTTCAAATTAAATTCATTTAATTTTTTGCTTTTAGAAACAGTTTGAAGTAAATTGTTATTGTCTCGCCATTAGCGTTGTTAAAACGTTTTATTTTCTTTATTTTCGACCATTTTTTTGTCTAGTATCCTAGCACCCTTGTCTACCATTTTCAACAAAATGTTTGTCAGATTGGATTCTATTCTATTGGCCAACATTTACGTGTTTTGTTTCCTTTTAGGGTATTACGGTGTAGACTTGTATGAGCTACTCTAACAGTTCATGTGATTATGTTGTATCAGTCAACGTATTTGTATTTGATGGAGGTGCTGCATTCCTTCTAGTAAACTAACAATGTGGCAGTATATTGACAAATTTTGTTGACAATTGTTTTAGACTCTGACCCTTTTTTTTCTTCCTAAATTCTTTTATTCATATAGAATTTCGCAATTTTGTTACAAATTGCACTACGACAACGAGAGAATATCTTGCAAAATCCATAATAAGTTGCTTGTTTATAACATTTTTCATGTGATATTTGCTTCAAATATTTGTCATAAAATTTGTAGTAAAAAGAAAATTTAATAATTTTGCATAAAATTGAAAACATGATACGTCAAATGCATACAGTTTTTCTATAATATGTTTCTACTTTGAAGCTATTTCTGCTCCACCTCTGTCATAGAAACTCTTATGCCAAAAAAAAAACGTTGGCAATCGATTTTTGTAAACTTCTATCACATCAACATATGATTAACAATACCGCCGTAGTCTATGGACAAGTACTTGATTTACTGGACGAAAACACGCGAATTCAAATCCCAGCCCTGAATCTTAAAAAACCCTTCTAGCAAAAGTTCTCTGATAATAAACTATTAATTACCCTGAAAAAGCTTGTCAAATTTGTTGATTCGGAGTCGACATCAAACTATGGGTCCCACCACTCGCAAGAAAATCAACACAAACCTGGTCGAAATGTTAACTAAACCAGGTAAAGATCATAGGAATGTCGAATCTTAGAGGCCTTTAAGTATACAAACAACAGTATCAAAATTATTTGAAAAGCTACCGACTCTGAATTAATGCGAACCAATACATACATACATACATAATTGGTCATTACAACCCTTTAGTCAAGATTACGACCTAGTTTCTCGATCCAATGTGCGAGAAGCTTACCTATCGTATGGACGTGTTTTCGTGGTGCTCTGTAGATATCATCGCAAAACAGTGGAAATACGGTGTAAATCCTAACTTAAAACATAAAAACTATATATTGAATGTGTGCGTTTCGATGCCTCTTGGAGGTAATACGATTTGCGCGTGTTTATCCCCACAATTTGTGTTCGAAAATTTGAAAATTTAATTATTTTTTTGTAATTTTTTAATAATTTATAATTTGCACTCAAATTGCAAGAATAGGACAATAAAACAAACAGTAAGTAAACAAACATCAGCTGTGTTACTCCAGCAAAATACTGGCAATTAACAGTTCCTGGTGAATTGCAATTTAAAACGTACGTTCAGTTGGGTGGTGGTTGTCTTAGCTAAACATTTATTGTTCAGCTAATTCACCACAACATAAATTACCCAATAGGCAATGGAGACGATAGATCAGGATAAAGGCGATACACCTCGCAACAGCCTGAGCACTTTCAGAATTACCAAGGTGAAAGAGTTGGAAAAGAGCAACAGTGAGTTAATTCAACGTGTCAAGCAATTGGAACAAGTTTGTATACAATTGCAAGAGGAAAACATAAAACTGCGAACAATTTTAGAAAATAATTCTGAGAATATTAACTCAGGTACAGAAAAATCCGCCCCAAATCAAAATGATATAGTCTTCGAAACAGATGAAGAAGAACTTATCAGAGAAACAGATTGGATACTTCAGAAGAACAAGAAGAAAAAGCAAACTAAAAAAAGGAAAGCTGAATCATCACCTGAATGCTCTGGAGTTAATATCAAACGGACAGATGGAGATGTTAATTTACATCATTGTTTACCATTTCATAGCACAATTGTGCGGAGAGAACTCACACGCATTCTTGTGCTTTATGATTTAGTTGTCGATCAGACTGCGACAAGGACACATGTGCGGCGGATGCATTAGCATTTTATTTCGGAATGACACTCAAAAAATATTTTATGTTAAAAGATGCTAATATTCAATGCCTTATATGTATGTTATAAAACATTTAAAGAATGTAGGGAATATGTTCTTAAAAGACATTTTGTATGTTAATATGTAAAAAATGGATTTTTTATTTATTTAAAATTATTAAGCCGAACATAAATAGTTTTATGTACATATGTTGATGAAATGAAAATCAAAATAGCGTATATTACTAACACTTTTCTATGGCTGTAAATAAATAAATTCTCTCACTTATTTTCTCTCTCTTACTCACTAATACATAACCAAAAATTTTTTGGTAACCCTTGATTTACATCAACAAACAAAAACACAACGTACAACTGTATCTTTCGAAAGTCGTGGTACACCTCAAGGCAACAAAGTTCGAAACACTCCTAAAAATCATAAAGAAAATATGGAACTAAGACCACCTCCAATTGTGGTTTCAAATGTGGACAATTTCCAGGAGTTTCATAGCTATTTGAGCAGGAAAATAAATAACAAATTCCTGATAAAATTGTTAACAAAGGGATCATATAAGATAAGTACTTTCCATTTAGATGATTATAGGAACATTACAAGGTCATTAAATTCGGATAAAATTGATTGGTACAGTTTTGAAAACAAACAGACAAGACCAATAAAAGTTATGATCAAGAATTTGCATTATTCGAGTACATCTGATACGATTGTTGCCGACTTGCGATCGCAGGGGCTTAAGGCCATTGATGCTGTAAATAAACTTCAATGGAAATCAAAAGAACCTCTGAATATGTTCAGAGTATCATTTGAATCCACAGAAGATGTCAAAAAAATATACGGTATAAAACATATTCTTAATACAATTGTACAAGTGGAACCAGTGAAGCAACAAAGATTAGTCCCACAATGTAGAAATTGTCAATCGTTTGGACATACGAAGAATTATTGTAATAAACAACCGCGTTGTGTCAAATGTGCTGGAAAACATAGTACCCTTGAATGTAATCGCGAAATTAGTCAACCGAAATGTTCCAATTGCGATGGTCCACACCCAGCAACATATCGGGGTTGCATTGTAGCTAAGGAGCTTCAAAAACGGCGAAATAATAATTTGAAATCCCGTACTACACCAAGTGGGGAAATGTATGAAAATTTTAATTCGAATCGGTTAATTGATGGTAACGACCAACAAGCAAATAAAAGTAGAGAACTACAAAACTTGAGAGCATTGAACAATCCATTTAAACAAACTGGTCAACAGAACAGAGTAGATCAACACTTGTCTTATGCATCTGTTCTGAAAAATCGAAATAATGCTTCGACAAGTATCGGAGCGTTGTCACAAATTTTAAGTAAATTAAGTAAACAGGAAGAGTTTTTCAAAATTATAGAATATCGTTTAAATGTTCTGGAACAGATAACGCAACAAGATTAAAATTTAAATGGAGTTAAAAATTATGTTATGGAATTCTAATGGCCTAATGAAGAATCAAAGAGAGCTAGAAGTAGTTCTGAATAACGAAAAAATTGATGTGTGCCTTATCTCTGAAACCCATTTTACTAGAGAATCTTTTATAAGATTCAGAAATTATGAAGTATATCATACAATTCATCCCCAAAATACAGCTAGAGGAGGAAGTGCGGTTATAATAAGGAAAAACATAAGACATTATGAAGAAGAAAAACTAAGCACTGAAGAATTTCAAGCAACCACGGTTCGAGTAACAACAAACTCACAGAAACTGCTGATAACGTCAGTATACAGCCCTCCGCGTCACTCAATTAAGTCAATTGATTATAAAAATCTTATTGCAAAACATGATTCGAGGTTCATCATGGGTGGAGACTTTAATGCTAAAAATACTTACTGGGGATCCCGTTTGAACACTCCTAAGGGAAAGGAATTATATAAGGCAATTTTGGAAACCGGATGTGAAGTTGTGTCAACGGGTAACCCAACGTATTGGCCAACAGACAGTAGTAAAACACCTGATCTTATAGATTTCTTTATAATAAATAAGATATCAAAGTCGTGTATCAAGTTGGAAAATGGATTTGATCTTAATTCTGACCATTCGCCAATATATATGACTGTTTATGAAAAGGCTATCCATAGGACAAAATCTCCTTTTTTGGCTAATAAATTTACTGATTGGCAATATTTTCAGACTGTGCTGCAAAATTCGAACATACCCCCTAATGAACCAGAAACAACTGATGAAGTTGAGGAAGACGTTGAGTTTGTTACAAACCTAATTCAAAGTACTGCGTGGGAAAGTACCCCGAACCCTCCTGATAGACAACACGTTGTTTCATACCCTGCTTATATAAGGGAGATGATAAAAAATAAAAGAAGGTTGAGAAAGATATGGCAGCGATCTAGATTTCCAGCTGACAAGGCAAGGCTTAATAGAATGACATACGAACTTAGCTTAGAAATCAAAAAGTATAAGAACTCACGTTTCAATAACTATTTGCAAAGGTTGAGTAACGAAAAAACATCAGACTACTCATTGTGGAAAGCAACAAAAAACTTAAATAGACCCACAACACAAATTCCTCCCATTCACATGGCAGACGGAAATTGGGCCAAAACGAATAGCCAAAAGGCAGAATTGTTTTCTAGCTATCTTGCTGGTGTGTTCTCTCTTGATACCGATCCACCATCTATTACGCAGGAAGTCAGTAGTCTTAATGGTCGAGATGATTACGCAATACCTGAAGTAACACCAATTGAAGTTTTTGAACAAATCCATCTTAATCTAAAATTAAAGAAATGTCCTGGATTCGATTTAATAACAACTGAAGTTCTTAGACATCTACCGAATAACATAATCCTAAAACTAACCCAAATTTTCAATGCTTCATTTAGACTGCTTTATGTACCATCGTTTAGGAAAGTCGCCGAAGTAGTAATGATACCAAAACCTGGAAAACCTCCAACTGAAGTTAAATCATATAGACCAATTTCGCTTCTACCCATCTTATCGAAATTATATGAGAGAATATTACAAGTTCGCATCAAACGAATAATTGAACAAAGGAATTTAGTTCCAAAACATCAATTTGGTTTTAGAAATGCGCATTCAACAATTGACCAGGTTCATCGCATTACTGATGTAATAGAAAGAGCTTTAGAGGAAAAAAATGTTTGTACCGCTGTATTCTTGGACGTTTCACAAGCATTCGACAAAGTCAGTCATACGGGTTTACTCACTAAACTAAGCACACAGTTGCCAAGGGCGTACTGTACTTTATTTAAATCGTACCTGAAGAATAGGTTGTTTCGCGTTAAATATGAGAATGAATATTCCCAATTGAGGGAAATACAAGCAGGTGTACCACAAGGAAGCATTCTGGGTCCACTTTTGTATGTTTTATACACCAGTGATATACCTGAAGTTGCTGGAACGACTATGGCTACATTTGCCGATGACACGGCAATTTTGTCAGTTGCCAGAACTGAAATTGAGGCGAAACACAAGCTACAAAACGCACTTACCTCGGTCTTAGAATGGACTAGAAAATGGTGCATAAAATTGAACAGTTCTAAGTCAACACATGTTGACTTTACAAATAAATCAACTCTAGGTATCCCTATATTTATGGATGGTATACAAATACCGTACGCAAATACGGCAAAATATCTTGGTATGACACTGGATGCGAAGTTACGTTGTAACGAGCATGTTAAAATAAAAATTATTGAACTACAACTTAAATGGAAGAAGCTAAAATGGCTATTAGGGAGGAAATCTAAACTGTCTGTCGAAAATAAATTGTTAATATATAATCAAATATTAAAACCTATATGGACTTATGGAGCACAATTGTGGGGTTGCACAAGCGAAAAAAATATAACTATTATTCAACGTTTTCAGAACAAAGTACTCAGATGCATCGTAAACGCACCATGGTATATACGCACAAGTGATTTACATCGTGACCTTGGAGTAAATACTGTTAGAAAAGAGATTGAAAGCATTGCGACAAAACATTACATCCGACTCAGAGACCACGTAAATACAGAAGCATCATCTCTTGCTGATCCCATTGGTTTGGAGCGCAGACTTAAAAGAAGGAACCCATCCGACCTAATTAGAAGCTCTCTTTTGGCTTGATGATATGATATCATCATAAATATATAATTTTAAAGTTTATATTTATTTAATTGTTAAAGTTCATGTTTATTTAATTGTTAAAGTTTATGTTTATTTAATTATTAAAGTTTATGTTTAATTGTTTGAAGTAAATTACTTGTTAGTTATAATAACTAGTTGTAATATTAATAAATGAAAATTTAAGAGAGAGAAAAAAAAAAAAAAAAAAAAATCCGAAATAAATTTTGATTCAAAAAGAAACTTAGCACTACAGATCAAACCCACAATTTGTTGAAAGTCATAAGAAAAGCATTCGAAGAGAAGGAATACTCATCTTCCCAATTTTATTATAATTTATTTATACTGATTTTTACCAATTTATAAATTTTTCTTTTAATATTGTAGTGCCTTTAGACTAGAACTATATAATCGGCCGAAAGTTTGTCATTGTTGATGGCGATTTCGTATGCGCTTCTCGATTTATGCCGATGTATCACAGGGTATTGGTAGTACAGGTAGCATATTAAATATATACCTCGGGCATAACTCCGAGCAGTCAAATATACACTTCAACTTTTGCTCACGACTTTGCTTTCATCTGCATTTGCGATAATCCAAATGAAGCTTCGCGGTGCCTTCAAAAAAACATTTTCCATCCAGAGAAAACGTTAAAGGGATGGCGGATTAAAGTGAATGCATAAAAATATAGTCGCCATAGTTTAGTATGTAGTGTGTTGGCTTATTTGATGTGAGGCCACAGTTCAAAACGCAGCTCAGGCATCAAAAAAACGAATTAAAAAATTTCTGCGGCAACTATCTCTCAGCCAATAAAATTGCCATGAAAATATTTCTCAACAATCTGTCGTTCGCAGTCGACTTTAAACTGTAGGTCACGACGCTCATGTATAAATTTAACGGATGCAGAATAAGTGGTGTGAGAGACTAGGTCGTATTTCTGGCTGAAGGGTTGTAATGACCAATTATGTATGTAATAAAAGTGTATTCACTTAATATTCATGCTACAAAGGGAAACATTCAAATAAAAAACAAAATACATATAGACGCCTGATATAAATGTCGACGAAAACCGAATTTATTCCTGATGTTGATCAAGTATAATTAGATTTAAGTTATGATATGGTATATTGAAGATTTATTTTCTCCAAGTTGAGATTACGGCAATAGCCTGGTAGGTAATGTGTTGGTCTATTAGACGTGAGGCCTCGCTTCAAACCCCAGGTCAGCCATCGCCAACAAAACAAAATTTGAAAAATATTTCTTCTGTGACTGCCTCTCAGCTGATTTCTGCCAAAAATTCACAGTGTTTTGGAACTACTCTCGTTACCTTATGCGCACTTAAACCTGTACATAAATATTTTGAAGCATACTTAAGCGGTGCGTATATATTATATACATACATACTATATATTATTTATGAAACAACAACAAATAATATTCAATAAAATTACATCACCCTGAGACATACTTTACATGTTATTGGTATACATTGTTGAGAGAAAATGAGAAAATGTTTCTGCATTACAAACATACATTACAAAACATATACATATACATAAACATACACATACTCATACATACGAGTATAACAATAAAATATTTAGGTAGCTCAAGGAAAGTGAGCAATATTTGTGCTCATTTACCATCCATTACTATACTATAAGTGTACATTGTAATACATATTATCTGTAGCATGTGTTTATTAGAATTAAGCCTGTATTCATCAAGTTTAATGATCATTATCAACAACTCATGCATTCATAATGGCCTTAATATTAACATAATCGTATAGCCAGCCTAATTCCTGGTATTTATAAGAGCATAAGAAAATTACAATACAAAGCAGAATTCCCTATTGGGAGTAAAAGCAATTTGGGAAAAATTCTGTGAAACATTTTTGTTATATTCGGTGAAATTTTATATAAAAAAATGTACCTGGGTAGGTATCAATAAAGATCCAAAAATAATAAACAAAAATAAGAGCATGAATTATGTATTTAAGGAGCATTTTAAAAGTAAAAAAATTAGATTTCCAGTGCAAAACATTAAGTGGAATATTTATTTATTAACGTACTTGGAGTAGACAGCAAACGTGGCCTCGGTAGTACAATATTTTAGACATGTGTGCCGGCAACTGATATAAGCAGTTTAAAATTTATTAATTAAATAATGAATAAGAGAGAGTATTTAAATATTCTAAAGAACAAGTTCATCAAAAGTTCGAAAGATTAATCCATATTGATTATTACTTGCAACAAGTTGATGAACCCCATCGCACTGCTGCTAATGTTTAGATATGATTTGCCTACCAATGTACCCACAGGCTTAATACTCTTGCACAAAGTACCGATATGACTCAAAGAGAGAATTTAGGTGATCATTTAGAAGAACAAAAGTCAATTCTCGAGCATGTCGCCGAGAGCCCGAAAACATCACTCACCGCGTTTCTTACCTAATTGGTCGTTACAATCTTAAGTCAGGATTAGTTTTAAACAAAAGCAATTTATTTTGCTCTTAGAATTTTTGGCAAAAGTCTGCTGTGAGAAAGATAATGAAAGAATTATTTGTTCAAATTTTATTTTGTTCGACTTATGTGAGCTCAGGTTTGAACCATGGGCTACAAACTTCTTAGACTACAAATTTACTCCACCTTATTCAGTTTAATCAGCATGATAAGCTCCAGCAATTCGTTAAATGGTTTAGGGTCACAATTTTTCGAAAAAAAGTTATCGCCTCCGATGAGAGAATTTTCATCTCAATGGATACACAAAATTGTCGTATTTGACGCTCAGAAAATCTTCATGCGCCAACAAAGATCGACTGTCCAGAACAAATTATCTCAAGGAATTCTAATGCCAACTGGGCACCAAGAAATTGCGAATTAAGATCGTGCGACTTTTTCTTTGGGTTTTGTGGAATATTGCATGTATGTGCATAAACTAGAATTGAAATCAGAACTCAAACCCGAGATCCAATACATCATAGGTGGAATACATCCATAAATCTGTGAAGAAGTCTCTGCAAACAGACGTTTGTAGCTATTTGACAGATATTTTATTTCATACTTAGCCAGAGTCTAGTAGGCAGGTAGGCATATTATACGTGGGACCACGGTTCAAACTCCAGGTCAGACATCTTCAACAAAAACGAAATATGCAGAATTTATTTCTTCGGAGACTTCCTTTCAGCAGATATGTTTCAGAAATTCTGAGAATAAATAAAATTGCCATTAAACATTTCTCAAAAATCTGTCGCTCGGGGTCGACTTTCAACTGTATGTTCCGCCACTCATGTATGAAAGTCACACACACAACATATGTGGTGTTAGATGCTAAATCTTAATTCTGAGTAAATATGTACTTAACTGGGACGTGTCTTTACGCTCAAATACTGAAATCCCAACTTCATCTTTCTTACTAACAGACCAATCTAAATGAAAAGCATTGCGTTGACTTACGTCCAGCGTTGATGTGGAAGTGACGAACCTAACCAAGAACTCTGAAGTTGTGGGATGAAAGCTAATGCTAACTTAACTTTTCAACATACAAATTGAAATGAAATAGTGAGTGCTTAATCGCTCAGTTGATGTGAAAACAACTAAAATGCCATTACATTACAATAAGCAGCTCTTCGCAGCCAACTTCACTCTTTAACGCGCTGTCAAAATCGGATTTTCTATTTATAGAGTGTTGGTGACACGCTGTTATGATTTTCTTCGTGTAATTTATATTGCCATCAAATTTATAACAGCCCATAAACGCTTGACCTGCTAATTTAAGTTTACATGTAAGACAGTCTTTATTATGTACTTATGCTGATTAACCTTAAATACATCATATTAAATTACTCATCCGCCACAGATCAACTGTGCCCTAGTACAAAACACAATAAAAATTACTTAAAATTATCATTATAAGACTTTAATAATTACTTTTGAAAAATTTTCTTATCACCCAAAATTCTATGAACAATTAATTGTGAGAAAAAGAGAAAATACGTAACAATGGGTTAAAAGGAAACGAAATCAGAGCAACGACATTTTCTCTCATTCTCTTGTTAAATTGCATTTTTTTACAGGAAAACTATACAAAAAAGAAAAACAGCCGTAATAAAGTAAACAACAATAAAACAATAAAAGCGTGACACCCTTTTGGGGCATTAACAAAAAAAAAGAAAGGAAATAAAATAAGGATAATTGAAATGAACAAGAATAAAACCAGCACACATAATGGGATGCATAGACAGTGGATATATAGACAATGTTTATGTACTTGTACAGAGTAAATATTTTAAAAAAGTCTGTGTGGTAGAAGTAAGATGTGGTACAAGGGGATATGTTTTAAGCAACAATTTTATGTTGTAGTATTTTTCATTTACAGGTTTATTCGGCATTATTTATTGCAGCGATCTGTGATGTAGCGATGTGATGTAAATGCCATGACATGGCACCTTAGCATCTGGAAGATCTCGCGACATTAAACTTTGGCCAGGACAGGATTTTTAAAGGTCAACGACTCTCGAGACGGCAAAAACTAGATTTCACTAGATTTTTTCAATTCCTATTGGGCCAAACGCTAAGTTTCCCATTTGTTTTGCTTAGTTATACTGGGACTGGCTTAGATACGGTAGCATATTAGTTCGAGAATTTTCTGGTCATTTTTAAAAAGAAATTATTCGTGATGAATTTGTCCACTGAAATTGACCGGGACTGAACTGAAAAGATAGATATTGCTCTGTGGCAGCCATATGCTTCCAAGAGACGTAATGAAAATAATTCATTTTCAGGCAGGTCTTTTTTCTGACCTCCTCGGAAATCTGTGGACTTTGTTCAGAAGGTCAAAACTATCGCTATTTAATTGACGAAGACTGAATACAATTTGTTTTGCATGAATTGGATACAATCTAAGATCACTTAAGAATTCTTACCTATTCGTGTCAATGTACACGATGGTGATCACATCGCCAGCTCTTATGTTGGGTTTATTAGATCAATCCATTGAACGATCAAATATGATTTTGTTTGAACTCAAGGATGAGACGCATTTTGTAGAAGTTGTTTTGGATAGGAGGCTGTCTTGGAAACCAGATGTCATAAACAAATTGAAATTGTCAGCCAAGTTTGGAACTGTCGCAGATATTTCAATGAGATTGCATAATGATATGGTATGATGTCCAGATCATATGGCCATCAGGACATAATAACATTCCATAGTAACATGCACTGGCTAACTGTGGCACAACCATCGATCTCCCCGATGAATTCTCGACTTAGAGAATTCTTCTGAAACTCTACAAAAATTTACAATAGGCGGCTTTGAACAAGGGCTAAACGTATAGAAAATGTGATTAAAACTGAATGGAGGGCACAGGAGAAGTTTGCTTCAGCTCTAAAGAGATCGTTCAGTGTGATTGTAGAGGTAGTTTCGGGGCATTGCATTCTGAGCACACATGCAAGGCGCATTGGTCTTGGACACCTTGCTAATTATTTCTGTAGCACCTGTAGAGATAAGGATAAGGAGAGGCTACTGTTCTTCATCTACTGAGTACATGTCCGGCACTATGTCGTAGGAGAAAAACACATCATGGTGCCTACTGTGGAGATAATCTGACGTTAACAGTCTGAATCGTTTCATCAGAAGCTAATAGTGGCTCCGGGACTAGTGTATCCATCTAACCTCCTTGAACTGACACCTAAACCCACCTACCTACCTACTCGGTCTTCCATATAAAGTTCCAAGTCAAGAGCATAAGCTTAATAACTTTTCTTCATTTTCTAGGACTATATAAAGAAGAAGTCTCCGTAGTTTAAAAAGTAGTGTGTTGGTTTATTAGACAAAAACAGTAATATTCGGTCTTAATAGAGGTTTTTCTGAAGCCGTTTTTGTTGTCATAACCATATATCTATTATTGTGTCCTTTCCATATATGTCAACGACACCTCCTTATCTCCCGATAATCTAGTAAAGTCTGCATAGTCATCAACACCAATGTTGCCTACATATAAGACACATTCTTAACTTTTACGGCGACCTTTGCTGCAGAGTCTAAACTGTCTTAATATTGCACATTTACATCAGCAGGAAGGAAGTTTTCGATAATATCCTTAGCAGAACTTTAGATAAGTTTGTACTGTCAGTTGTGACAGTTCCGGTGTTACTACCTTTACATTGTCCACCATACTAAAGCTCTATTTTACTTACTTACTTATCTTATCTTAAACAGACTTAAGAATGCATCAGTTTAGCATTACAAGTTATTGAATAACAAGTACGTGCCATTACCTCTTTAAACTTTTTTATGTAAAACTCATATTCATTAGTATATTCAACAGTAAGAAACCACCCAACCCCAAAGTCCTCATTTTTGTATCATGTTTGAAGTAAATAAATCCACATTTTTTTTTTGCCTGACTAGACATAACGATGGTGATGATGCAGACAGCATGTGGTGCATAAACTTATATAAACTTACTTCGATAGCTGCTTAGTTGAAATGGCGTGAAAATGGTAAGTTTGATCACCCATGAAAAACAATATTAAGTTTAAAAAAGAATAATAAAATCGTGTTAAATAAAACACACAAAAAACAGCTAATTTCCTCAGATCCTGAGAGTAGATTTCTTAATATCAAGCACGTTTTAAAAAATTAAATTCGAAAAAAAGGAATAGATGGCTTTGCATCTACTTTTATTATTAATTCTGTCGTGATGAGGGGTCTAAGTACTGCTACTATGCAGTCTACTGTATAGGGTATCCCTATGCATATACTTCTCCCTTCCGAACATATGGGCCTGACAAACTTGAGGTTGCTTCTTCATATTAACAATGGCAATGCTTTGACTAGCACCTGATATGCACCCAGCAGTCTCCTTATGGGATGCATTCATGCTCCACGGATTCTAAGAATGTTAACCAATGATTCAACCTCATCGTCACAGAATCTACTTGTTGGGCTCGAGACAATCCACATTCTGAATTGCCGTACATTGACTATACAGCCCTGTGACAAAGTACCGATTACCAACTTCTGATTCTCTCTGGATAATTTGATTAGTGTAACTCAGATCTTCTTTTATTGTAATTTACCCAACAAAAGTTTCGATAGCCTCAAACCCATTGGGTTTGAGAAAAGTATTTACTCCTCTTTATTTTCACCTTTATTACTTGCAAATTGGTTAGAATTCCCACATGAACTTATTCTGTCTACTTGGCTGATTCAGTGACTCCAGAGAGTTCAAACTATCTTCGATTTAAGCTAAGTGTTCAAAGAGCGTTCTGACTGTCTGATAGCATTGTTATGTTCTGTTTTTTACACCTTCAATCCAAGTTCAAATAAAGAAATATTTTCAATCAAACGTTGCCTTAGGTCTCAAAATCTTTGAAAATATTTCGTGTTAGACTTGTCTCTCTAACCATAGTTCCCAAAGCTTTGATCTTTACTTACATGTGCAGCGAATTTTAATTCAACACAACTCCCTGCGCCACTATAGGATAGGTTGCCATTATCCCTGTTATGCCAACACACGCTAGATTCTGTACCTTGCTTATCTCCATTTGAGCTGTTTTTAGATTTGTTCTTGGTATATGTCCAGTGCACGATTCATTGATTGCATTCCCAGCAATCTTAAAACAACATTTTTTACAATTAACTTTCGAACTCATGATCTGGGTTTGAATGTCCAAAAGCTTAGCAGTATCTTCTATGCGACTGTCTTGCTCAGAGGGCATGTAGAGAGAAATATTTGTGTACTAGCAGATTGTACTCGGCGTTGCGCGGGTTATGTAGTTTGGATTAGTTTAAAAAATTAAAAAAAATTATTATTGGGCAATTTTTGCATTAAAAATAACAATAAATAAAAAACCGGTTTCGAAACCGGTTTCTTAAAAAATGCAATTTTTCAAATTATTCGGAAACAAACAACCTAGTTTTTTGAATACTCTAAGTCCTAAATATAAATGCACTCAATTTGCCCGTTTTTCACCCCTTTCCTCCTTTTTGGACCCCTTTTGGTCCAACTTTATAAACGGAACACCTCCAATAGCTATTTGGGAAACTTAACCAAGCTAAATCGTAAAAATTACCTTTAAAACAGATAAAATACAGCATTTATGCATAAAGTACTAATTTTTGTCCATTTTTTCTCCATTCGTCCCATTTTTTCCCCTTTGGGTCAAAATTTTGAAAAGATTTATTGCCTATAACCTGCACCGACAAAAGCTCGATCAATATCCCAAATTTCAAGAAAATCGTTCCAGGCGTTCAGGCGTGATTGGCTAACAAACAAACTAACAAACAAACAAACAGACTTACAGAAAGATTTATAATATATATTAGGATATATTAGGATTACAAACGTGATTATGATCAATTATCAAGAAATACTCTGTCCTTACATGGACTATGAGAACTTTTACTGAATCAATATTAATCCGACATTGTATATTATGTAGTGTGTTGGCTTATTAGACGAGATTCGTTGGTTGAAACTTCAACTCAGAGAACTAGTTAGTGGCCTGCAACATATTTAATTATCGTTCGCTAAATTGCTGTTAAATTTTGGTTGATATTCATCGGACTCTTAAATTAAAGACTTGAAGAATTCCAATAATTCCAATGGTTTAAATAAACGTAATTCTAAGGATGCAGCAATAATTGTTAAACTTCAGTCAGAATATGACAAAAATATGGTATTGAAATCACTAGCAGACTTTAGAAGACAAAAAGGTTATTCTCTTACACTTAGGGACATTGGTATAAATTCTAATAGCAACTTTTATGTAAACGAAAATTTAACCCAACTGAATTTTAAAATACTCCGCTCGTCAATTCGTCTGAGAAAAAGGAAAATCATAAGCAGTGTTTATAGAAGGCGGGGTCTTGTGTATGTTAAGAAGCATTTGAATGATGATCCTGTGCAAATTGATGAAATTGATCACCTTCACCAGCTTTTTCCGTGTTCTGAGGAATAAGTTTAATTTCATTGATTTTTAAAATTGTTTATTTTTTATTTTAATATTAAAATCAATAACTTGTTTCTTGATAGTAGGATTACAAATTTAACGAAAATACTTTTAAAAAGTTTTTATACTGTTTTATTTATTATTCAACTGGTTTATTCTAATTACTTTTATATAGTTAACATGCATATGATTAATCGGATAATATATATGTCCCATTGCGTTGCCCATTATGTATTTACATTTTTTATTTTTTTAATTGATGTCGTTAAATAACAAATTTGGTTCTAAGGAGAGTGCACATAATATGATTCGAGTTCTGACCAAGCAGAAAAATGGTTTAAAAATAGTCCACATTAATGCTCAAAGTCTCTGTAATAAAATTGATGAGTTTCGATATATTTTTGCCTCATCTGGAGTGGATATAGTATGTGTCTCTGAAACCTGGTTTTCCATTGATATTATTGATTCAGTTTATAATTTGCCTGGTTTTAAGTTATATCGTTCGGCCAGAAGGGTTATGATAAATGGAATTGAAAGCAAAGCCAGAGGTGGTGGAGTTGCAATCTTTGTGAGGTGTGGTATCAACTGTGCTGTAAAGATGCAATCAAAAGCTGGCAGTGAAGTCGAATACCTCTTTATTGAGATTATCCCAAAGAGGATAAGGAGAATATTAGTTGGAAGTGTATACAGACCCCATAGAGATGTACAAATTGACTTATTTATAAGTATTTTGGAGAATCTTTCTGTCGAATACAACGAGATTATTATCCTTGGTGATTTTAACAATAATTTACTATGTAATAATACTTTAATTGACCCCATGCGTTCGTTGGGGCTATTTCCCGTGAACACTCTTATACCTACGCATTATCATGGATGTACTAACGGCTTGATAGATCTGGTATTTGTAAACAATTTATCAAAAGTTATGCTATATGACCAGCTTTCGGCATCAGTTTTCTCGGATCATGATCTGCTATTTATGACTTATGATCATCACATCAATATACAGCAGGAAGAATATAAATACAGAGATTTTAAGGGTATAGATTACAATCTCTTGTTACAACAGCTGGAATACATAAACTGGAATCAAATCTATTCATATGACGATGTAAATGATCAAATACGTTTTTTACAAGAGAATGTTGAATTTTTATATGAGGCAAATGTACCCATAAGAACTAGACGTGTAGTAGCGAATCAAACTCCTTGGTTTACCACTCATATTAAGAGACTGATAAAGGAGCGTAATACTGCGTATGCTAGATGGAGGAAAAAAACTCCAGAACTTCGAGCACTATTTCAAAATTGCCGTAAAGCTGTTGTGAAAAGTATAGAACACGCAAAAAAATTGTACTACCAGAGAAGATTTTCGTCAGCTATTGATAGCAGTTCTAAATGGAAAGAAATTCGTAAAATTGGAATTGGAAAAGATAACATTTCTTCATGTGATGTTGATGTCAATAGCTTAAACCATATGTTTAGAAATGCAAACATACCATCATCGACCAGTAACATATATGATGATCTTTGTAGCGTCTCCATTGAAGATTCGTTTACATTTCGGTGCGTTAGCCAATTGGAAGTTCTGAGCAGTTTTCGTTCTATAAAATCTAAAGCTACCGGTATAGATGGTTTAAATCCCAGGTTTTTTGAAATATTGCTGTATAAACTTTTGCCTTATGTTACTCATGTGTTTAACACAGTACTAACTAAATCAACATTTCCTGATGAATGGAAAAAATCAAAAATTACACCAATACCTAAACAGAACAATGAATTTCGGCCAATATCTATTCTTCCCTTCTTATCTAAAGTTATTGAGAATATTATGAGTGAGCAGGTCAATGAATATGTTAGGAATCATAATATTTTATGTGCTGTTCAATCGGGATTTACTAAAGGAAGGAGCTGTATGACAGCCTTGACAGATGTAGTGGAGAATCTAAGGGCTGATCTTGATAATAATATGATTTGCATTTTAGTTTTACTTGATCATAGTAAAGCTTTTGATACAGTTGATCACTCCATATTATTAAAGAAACTGGAAAAACTTTTCTGCTTCTCAGAAACAGCTTGTAGATTATTACGCTCATATCTCACAGGTCGATCTCAGATTGTATCTTATAATGGAACATATTCTGAAAGCCTTGATGTTAATAGAGGTGTTCCACAGGGCTCAGTGCTTGGACCCCTATTATTCTGCTTATATATTAATGATTTACCCGATACTTTGGAACATTGTAGAATACATATGTATGCAGATGATGTCCAAATATACAACAGCGGTTCCTTAAACGGAATTAACGCATGTGTCAACAATATAAACTCTGATTTGCAGAAAATAGATATCTCCCTCAAAATCGAAGTATATTTTAATAGATAGAAGTAACAGAAAGATTGCTGATGATATTCAAATTAAAATAAATAGTAATAAAATAGAACTTGTGAGCTGTTCAAAAAACTTGGGAGTAATTTTTAATAATAAACTGACCTGGTCCAATCACATTACTTCTGCGGTAGGTAAAATTTATGGTATGTTGAGAAATCTTTGGGCTGTAAAATGTTCAACACCTTTTAAAATACGAATGCTGCTTGCTAAAACTTACTTAATACCAGTCCTTTTATATGGATGTGAAATTTATGCGAACTGTGATGCAAATGATCTGCGGAAATTGAAGGTTGCTTATAATAATATTGCAAGATATATCTTCAATCGAGGAATATGTGATTCCATATCTGTGTTCTCATACCAGATTTGCAGTATGTGTTTTGAAAATCTTTTGAAGTTTAAAAGTTTGCTATTTTTACACAAAATAATTTATACTGCACAACCGACGTACCTGTATGGTACAATAAATTTCGGCAGATCGGCTAGAGGACTAGTATTGATTCAACGAAAATATAAAACTGCCTTTTCTGAACGTCAGTTCTTTATTTATTGCACTCGACTTTGGAACCAATTACCGAAAAGAATTCAATTAATTAGCAACGCAAACCGATTTAAAATTGAACTTTTGAAATATTTCCGTTAATGACCAGTTGAAGTATTGTGTAAAATCAAATTAATGCTTTTAATTATTTGTAATCTTTTTCAATTTTTTAATTTTTTTTCTTTTAATTTTTTAATTTTCTTTTATTAGATTAATTTGTATTTATATTTAATTATTACATTATGCTAAAATTTAATGTTTGTATGTAATCATTAGCACTTAAATTTATAAGATTTCTATCTTGTTGTGCTAAATTTTAAAATAAAATAAATAAATAAATAAATAAAAATAAATAAATGTAATAATAAAACCAGAAAAAAAAAATGTAATAAACCAATTTGACTATTTTCACCATCTGTTTCTGCCCTTAATACAACAAAATATCATTTAGATTATCCACCGCAAATTAATTTTCTCATTCTCTCTTCAAATCACGCTATAGTCGGTCATTAAACTGTGGCAAACTCTAACAAAATTGTTAAAATTTTGACAACAGTCAACAGACAAGCATATTTTTTACTTAATAGCTCAGGAGTACAAAACAAATACAATAGTATGTTGTGATCGAAATACTGCCTGTTGGTTTGGGATGATTCAGCATAGGTAGTGTCACAGAAAACAGTATGACACCCCTCCAGTGATATATTCCGTTATCGTGCCTTTTTTCCGTATTTTTACCAAAAATCCTTGTATCCACTAAATTGGAAAGGATTCGTTTTCCTAAATAGATGGTGGAGATTATGTGCTCCATTTTCGGATCAGTCTTGCGTATCTACGGCCAGGTTATGTCATTGACTATTCACACACGAGAACATCGTTAATGGGAATGTCATTATTAGTGTTGTATTCGATGGAAGGCTGAAAGACTCTTGCGAAGTGGTTCTTCTTCCCCTGCAGCTACTATTTAGATCAGTTAACAGCTCGAATTCAGGTCTTTAACCCTGGAAAGTTACTCTTCATTTTTGTACATTGAGGTTACTCTTCATTGAATCGACGAACAATTTAACCCTGAATGGATACTGTTCGTCGAATCGACGAAGCTCATTTACTCTTTATCATATAATTCTTTTATGTTTGCCCAAATTTCGACCTTTTTATCAACAACGTTAGTTGATAACGAAAGCTTCTAACAGTTGATTTGAACTGTTCAATTAATAGCCAAAAATCTTATTCAAACTATGACTTTTTTCTCTTTCTAAAATAAATCACTTCAAATGATATGATTGTAATTTACTACGGTTTTTATTGATTCATTGATTAATCTTCATGGTAAGAATTTATTTGATTAAAACGTGCTGAAAAAATTAACAATTTGATGTTATTAGAAAATTTTTTTACACGGCCAAACCCGCTGACGTTAACGAAATACTATTCAAATCTATCAACAGATATAGAGCACTACCAATAGAGCATTATTAATGTGATCAGCTTAAAGTATATTAACGGCTTAGAATCAACACTAGAAGATATATTGCCTACATTTTAGCCATCTCGCAAAAAATGGTGGTAGTATTCAGTTAAACGAATGGAGTCTGAGGCTTAACATTGCGGAATAAAGTAAAGAAAATTAAAAAAAAGTTCAATTATTTACACGTAAGCAAATAAGTTACTTTTTATTCCTTCTAGAAAATATTTCTTTAACTATATATTTATAACATCCATTCACCCTCTCTCTCTCTCACTCCATCACTTTCCTTAGTTTTTTATTACGATTAACTTTAATGCCTTCAATCATCACTTGTTCAATTTTAATATAAATTCTCATCACGTTCGTTAATGTTGTTTATGATTTTTGTTTAGAATTGGATGAAAAGGTAAAAAATGCCTATTGGAAACACAAAATTACGGTTTACTCAGAGAAGTACATCCACAATAAAAAATGGAGAAGTAAAATTTAATATCGGCTCAAAAGTCCAGAGCAAAACGAGATTTCTTCTTTAACTAAAGGCAGTGGGTGATAATTAGAAGACAGGAAAACCTTAATCCAATCCAACACATTGATTAAATATTCAGGATGGTGTCAAAACAAATAAATTCAATGAAATCAATTTAAAATGAGAAAAATTTCGTAGGTTCATAGACGGAAATTGTAAATTTCTTAATAAATTCTCTTGCTATTAAACAGTTCTGGCCTGTCTATAAGACTATGAGCCATCGTAGTCTAGTAGGTGGTGTGTTACTTAGTAGACACCAGCCGGGGTTAGGTCCCTAGCTCAGTCGTCTTGATCAAAACAAAATAAGAAAAAAAATTTCTCTAAGCAGTTTTTTTTGGGAAAAACCCTGTAGTAAATAAAATAGCCATTTCAAATGTAATCGCACTTCATAACGATATTAAAGGATAACTTAGAAACAAAATATAGTAATCTAAAGAGTATCACAGTAGGACTGCTCTTTTAATATTCAGCGTCATTTTATTTCTTTTTTTCTGGAGTAAAGCGGCAACTTTGAAATTTGGCACTTTCATTTATTCTAATCATTAAAAAATTTCGAAAGTTATGCAGCTTGAAAACATAATTTTCATTAAATCAATCAAGATTCCATCTAAAGCAAATCATAGCAGTTATATCGAGACACTGGCGCCTGTGTGTTCACGCCAGGAACATGGGTGTACCTCATAACGACGTCTGCAGTAACTGCATCGACGAGGAAGAATATGTTGTGTGGTCTCCACAACATATTCTTTTTAATTGTCCGCCGCCTGAGAACCCAAAAAAGGAAGACTTCTTGAGCCTCAGAATTTATTGACAAAACATGTCTATTCGAAGGCAATTTGAAAATAAAAATCACACTTTCATAAGACCCCTAGGAAGATAAGCTATAATTATATGACGGTATAGGTAATATTGGTGTTACAACGCTACCTCATACAACCCAATAAGCTGTACCCATTGAGGAGACTCCCAGTTGAACCTTACCTAATCTGTACTACATGCAATCTTCGAGGAAATTTCAGTCGAGAAAGTGTATGTAAAGTGTAAAGTAAAATCGAATCTTACTCATAATTTCTGATACTTATACGCATTCATACTTATTTTAATATCTTGGAACCCCTACTCATATTCAAAGTTTGATGTACTCATCATATTTATACTTATCAACACGTATGATGTTGTTGATTTCGACTCTACATGACTCAACATTTACAAGAATCACAAAATAAGTATGATTCGCTTACCAACACTAAAATACTCACTAAAAGTCTGTGTGTTGCTCTGCTTACTGCTCTGTCTTTTTTGCTTGTGTGTCTTTTTTCTTTTTTTGTAAATGCAGCAACAACTAAGACTGTAAATTTTGGTGAATGATTCAAATCACTGGAATTATTTATGAGTATTATAAGTATTTTTCTAAATTTATGAATCTGACTGAGTAGGCTTATGAAACATATTTTGAATGGTATGAGTTTGATGTCAACGTTGTACTCATACTCATTGCAACCTGTACTTATAAATCAACATAGTAGTGAGTACGAATGAGTAGTTAAATTTTAATATTGTTGACTCACTTATATTCAAAATTTAATGAGTGCTTATGAAAAAACGATTTATTGCTGATCTCTGTCTCAAACATAATTTTCCTACAAGTAATTTCAGATGCTGTGATTTTACAGTTCGTATCAATTGACTGTCTCTGAGGCCTAATTTTGTATAATTCTATATATTCATGCGCTAGAATATATTTCTTCCTCATTCCCTTTTAATATTATTTACAAGTAAAATGTTCATTAATACATAAGTAGTTAAAACACAATTTGTCAATATGCTAACTAGAAGAAATGTAATGAAGTCAACTGTTTTACTTTTTTTGATATAATACTTCATACTCCAAAATTTCTGAAAAAATTTCGTAAATTGAATTTATTTATTAAAAGATTTATAAACCTTAACAAGATCTTTCGCTTACTCACGTAATAATGCAAGTTTAACACGTTTAGAGCTTTGAACGACTTCACTCTGCGGTCATTTAAAATTGGCGGATATTTTTGATGTTTTCGGCAATAACAGTCTCTTTGAGACGTCCAACTGTATTGTATTGTCCTCAGTGCTCATTTCGCATTGTTTAAACTTAGAAAAGCACTACCAGCGGTTGATTTTCTGAGTGCATAGTTCAAATAAGCCAAGTCTTTGATTGTTTAATTAACACGCGAAAGTCCTTTTAAATAAAAGTTTCTTTACTTAAATTGGTCCACAAACTAATAATCTGTCAGCTGAAAATTGTTTACACGTTAGAGTTAACTATAAATCAAGTCGATTTATTACTAGTAGCGTCATATGCATGTTAGCCTACGAACTTTTCAGCCCAACTATAACATATCTATGCGCTTGACGAAATTTTAAATAACAATTCTATATAATTGAAGCTACATCCAAACATTGTCATTAAAAATTATTTTCGATTGCGCCTATTTTATTTGTGATAGAAGAGAAGATAAAAAAAGGCATATGCTGTCCTCAACCGAAGTCTGTTTGAGAAATTACAATAAGGAGTTATTTTTGTCAGGCATCTGACTATTCACGAATAACCTGAGGTTGGTAATCTGTCTTATGCCAGGGCGGGGTAGACTCGGAGTACACATATTCAGAATTAGGGCGAGCCCGACATGAATGAATCATAGAAATACATTCTTGGAATGTGGTAGACATGCATCCCAGAAGGGTAGAACGAAGTGCATATCATGAATTAGGCTAGACATTGACACCGAGCTCTAAAGTTTGTCAGAAGAATAGACATGGAGGAGACATTATAGGGACACCGTATAAAGAATGAAGGGAATACAATGGATTTCATGGTCATAATATAGAGACACCTTTTCACGACTTTAATAATAACATCGTGAACATAAAAGAAATTCCAACTCAAAACTGCCGAGCTTCAGGCAAGTCTCTCTATGTACATACATATATGTAAACTAACAATATCCTAATAAAAAATTAAGAGTTTGGCTTAACTATAAAATACAAAACTTTACATATATCTCATTGCAACTAAGCAGAAAATTTAAATATAATCATTCAAACTATGAGGTTTTTCCATCTAATAACTTGTAATAAAAATTAAACATTATTTTCAAAAATTTTCGAAAACAATACCTCATTAAGCTCAGTGAAATTCCATAAAATGTTGAACATGTGCTCTTCTTTACTTAAACTGACAATGAATTCCCAGGAGAAAACAACAGAAATGCCAGAGAATCCGTCTTTTTACTTATATACACAGCACTGAATTTAAATGAATGAATTAAAATTAAAAGTAGAAACAACAATACCACACGCAATATACATAAAGAGAGCAAAAAATAATTGCATAGAATGATAATAGACCCTAAAGAGAAATTAAAACAAATATAAGAAAAACTTGTGTTTGTTAATTTGTACAATGTGAGCAGAAGAGAGTCTCATGGTGGTATAGGATTTTAGTCGTATGCAGCATTGCCTTATTGTAGTACTACTATACGTATGAGTATTATTTAATTACAATTATTACATTGAGTATACGCAGTGGTGGCGGCATAAGTGTGTTCTAAAATAAAATTTTTTTCTCTTTATTATATGGCGACTGGACAACATAGTTAAGCTATTTTTGAGAAATTTATTGAAAATAATACGTTTGTGACAATAATAATCCTGACAAGAATGATAAATTTACCAAAATTACTCCATTGAACACTGCACTGAATAAAAAATTCATGCAATTTGGCATATTTCGCATATTATGGTCGCCATTTGGCTACAAATACTGGGTGTTGGCTTCTACGACAGGATATTGTTATTCCTTTATCCCATATGCTGGCGCTTCTGCTAAAAATAATGCTGACTACGGCCTTGGAGAAAACGTGGTATTAGAGAATATTTCAGATCCAAGTCAATATAATGTTACATTCGACAAGCCATAATTTATTATGTACATTATCTCGAAAAGGTTATTTTGCAACAGGTACTGTTCGAGATAATCGGAGCAATCACGCATTGCTGGATGATATTAAATTGATGAAAAAGAAACCTCGGGGTTCATCAGATTTTTGCTTTGACAAACAACAATATTATCGCAGTTCTCTAGAACGATAATTAGGTAATTACCTGTACACATATTTATTATCATGTTATACCTACATTTATACCTACCTACATGTATATTTTAAATCTTTCTGAAGGTGGTAACTGTGATGTCTAATTTTTTGGGTGCAGAACCGATGTGCAAAACCAAAAGATATGACCGTAAACATCGCATGATGCCTGTCGTTGAACAACCATACATAATACATGTTGACTTATTTGATAATAGCGTCTACAATTATCGTATTCTAGTCCGCGGAAAAAAGTGGTATTGGCCATTACTAACTAACACTATTGACGCAGCTTTGGTAAACCCATGCAAACTACCCTGCTTGTCCAGGGGATGTAAAGGATTGCCACCTATGAGCCAACTCGATTTTTGGGTTAGCGTTGTTGAAGCGTTGGTAAAAATTCGTGAAAATCGACGCCGTGATGGAAAAGTTGTCACAAATGCGCAGCAAATAGCAAAACACACAGAAAAAATTTGACCACACGATTGATAAAATTGTAAAACGCTGTCGCTGTGCGCAATGTGGTGGGAAAACAGAGTACGGTTGTGCAAAATATAGTTTGAATGTGCATCCAAGGAATTATTTTGCACAATTTCATGCCGGAACTACCAAAAATATAAAAAAATAGAGAAAAATAAATGATTTGATATTTCTATTTGAAATTAATTTTTAAAAGTTTTATGAAAAATGTCACTTAATCGCACCTGTAGCTTAGGTAAGTAGACCAATTCAAGTGAAAGTATTTTTATCGGGTAGAAGTTATA